>JAMKCH010023762.1:0-132313 GCA_023653785.1 Ophioderma brevispina
TTATGCTATTGCTTCAATATAAAATACCATTTACTGCAGCAATGTGTGAGGAGATGGTTGTATTGCTAGTGCCATGTTACTAAATACACATGTTTGTACAAAAATATGAAGAATATGATGTATTAATGACCGATACAGGGTGGACCAAAAACCTTCACATTTTATTTTGAGCTAACCATTGTTGCATGTAATAGCATGGGAGCTAGCAGACATTTGTTTAAACTTAAAGAGACACTGGCACATTTGAAAAATAGTGCGCCCTCTAGATTTTTCAAAATTGATATTTTTGCATGGTTATAAAGCTTTTATATACATTAGCCCTCACCTGAAATTATTAAGCCCAAATCAGCTCGCTTAAGGGGAAAAAGAAGCATTTTATAATTAATGTCGCTGGCAACATTAATTCAGCAGACGATGCGGAAGTGGAGTGTAACACAAGAAAACACACGCCAGAGTTGATTCTCACGGCATACACCTTTTTTGACCGGTCTGTGACCTTTGTGGTTTTAATATCAATGAGTACGAGTCTATGATATTCTGTATTCATGTAATAGACATATTTGTTGCTTAAAGGAGAACCCATACAAAGAATAATATTATACAATATATACCATAAAATCATTATTGACCACATATAGAGTGGTTTCATCGAAAAACAAAATTATTTTAACCATAAAAATGACCTCAAACCATCTAGTCTGACCATGCGCTATTTAAAACCATGCTAGTATATAACGTGTTATGCGATACAGCCGGCACGTTTGCATACAAGTTTAGTACAAGTTATGGCAAACTTAAAAAGTTGGCCTACAAATTACCTGGATTTAGCCTCTTATTAATGTCCCTATCTGTTTTGGGGTATGTTATTTTTATGTGTAAAATATATCTCTATTCTTCCAATGACCTAGACTATCATTTGCGAGCAAATTGAAGAAATTTAATTTTTCCTCAAAATGTGCCAGTGCCGCTTTAAGGATTTCAAAATGGCGGGCTCATGAGGAATAGTTTTGAGTGCACCATTTTTTTATTCAAATCGGAGCAACTTTAAAATTTGACCCCGGTGTAATTGAATTGACCTTTTTTATTGATTTTTGCTGTTTTTAGCCTATAACTCAAAAACTTTAGGCAGCAAATAATACAAACTATGTACCTTTGTGGAATCCTTATGGTTAGAAAAATAATCGGGAATAGTTTTCAACATGACTGCACGGGGGGTAGGACACGATCTGCTCGATTTGGGCATTGGGGATTTCCAAACGGTGATTTGTGGAACTGCTACGTGCATTTACTATGGCAGTCTCGGTCCCAGTGACATTAAAAAATTATCTCTTAAACCTTTGTTCAAGGTTCAAGAGATCTTAGTACCGTACTGACCCGAGTATAGTCCCACCCTTTTTTAAGCTGAAAATACCTTGAAATTTGGGGGTGGGATAATGCCCGAATCTTGCCCGAAGCCGGAGTCGAAAATGTCTTGGCCTACTCGCCACATACACTATACAGCCACTTCTTGACTTCCGAATTTTGAAGACTCAAAATGTTGAAAAATGCCGTTTCCGATAGTACGTAGTTTCCACCCTCATTCTGAAGTAGATTTCATCTTTTGTCATGTAACTAACCATGACTATAATGTAACTTAAGTGATTTTTTTAACAAAAAACAAAAAAATAGTCGCGTAAACTAAACCAATTTGCCATCAGTGTTTTGGCGGCGGCCATATTTGATTTGCTGCCATGCCCTCTGACCCTACACATGGCCTTGTTCAAAATATTCTTTTCGTTTCAGAAAACAAATCCACCAAAAAAATATTTTATGAATGAATTTATGAAACTGAATAATTTTTATGGACATGTTATTATTTTTATACTGAAATATAGAAAAAGAGTGAAAAAATATTGTAGAATCCCGTCTGAGTGAAGTAGAAAGCCTTGAGAGTGTTGAACCAGAAACATGGTCTTCTGCTGAATCTTCGACACTTTGCCGTGTTCTATACTCTTAAATGTATGTTTTTCACAAACTTTAATGGTTCCAGACGTCATTAGAAACATTCTTGAGATGGAATATAAGATTAAATATGGAATTTCGTATTCAGTGTATTGGAAAATGCATATCATTGGAATTCAAGGCTAAAAGGTTTGATGTTTGAAGAAGATAGGTTTCCGAATTTTGCAGTCAGTGTAGGCCAATTTTTTGGCATGGGATAATAAACGGATCTTTAGAATTTTCTGAAATTTTCCTAAAACTTAGGGGTGGAATTTTACTCGAGCATGGGACTATACTCGGGTCAGTACGGTAATATCATGATAAATTAAGAAAAAATTATTGACTTCAAAATCCGTCGGGGTTAGTGGATTAACCCCGCTGCAAAATAGTGTAATTTCCAATAACGGTCATTTAGATTTAAATATTTGTGATCAGGCCTAGTCTTTAGTCAAGTCTGTGTGTAACCGTTCGATATGCGTAAGAGCGCCCTCCTACCGCTAAGTCTTTGAAACAGACTAGCACCTGGAAATTGATGCCATTTTGAATTTGCTGTTGCTGTTAGGTTGGCATGTCCTACCCCCTGCATGACTGGATCAATTTAAAAAAATTACCCTTTGTAATCATTGCCTAGATCCCACTTCTTTAAGGCACCATTTGCAGAACATAGAATCACATTTCAGGGCTCCTTGCCCTGTCAGGCTGTTTACATCACTCAAACCTTTTATACTCAAGATGTGTTACAAATATCTGCTAGCTCCCAGGCTATAATATCAACTTAATTTTATACTCAAAGGAAAGGTAAATCTTGGGGAATTTGTTCCATATCACATTTTTTGCAGTTTAACTAAATTCAAGTGAGACTTCACTACATGAATATCAATATGTCCCATTTGTTTTCCACTATGTCCCCTGTTTTAATTTCATACACTTCCCAGTTATTGACATTTTCTCACATTGCTGTTAATGTTTTTTTCTGTCGAGAGGATGTCTTAAAGCATGACAAACTATAAGTTCTTGCAGGATCACCATCTCAAAAACACCAAGCTCAAAATACAGTTGCACCACATTATTGTATTATTATTTTGACCACTGTGGCTTACTGATATCTGTCTATCTTGGTTTTAATTCATTCCAAGTAAGAAACGAGTTTTACTAAACTGCAATGGTGGTTGTGGTTCAATGCATTTCTGTAATCAAATACAAAAGTAAAATCTATTGAGTGTCTAGTCCACATGATATTATTCTGACACTATATGGTGGGTGCCCGCTCCCAAAACTCTTGTTTGTAGCACCTTAATTGTCAGTTGAAGGCCAGCCATGGCAGTTAAAACTGTGTGCCATTGTTTAGAACAATAGAAACCATCTGGAAAGAAGCAGTTGGAACCAGTGAGTAACCAGTGGTTGAGTTTTGAAGTCACCCTTTAGGTCCAATCAGTGTGTAGTATATCAGCGCTCCCCCGTGACCACAACATCGGTATACCCTAGTGATTTGGCATCACTAGGGTATAAATACAAAATTGAGCAGGGGTGTACCTCGAGATAGAGGGCGGAACATATTTTTGGTGGCCCTTTTCAAAATGTTATGGTTTTTTGAAGATTTTCACATTCAGACCGGAAGTGCCAGTTAATGACCCCAGATTGACCTATCGAACCATAACTTTTGTGAAGGGTCTCAAGCTGTTTCATATGTATGAGTCACGTCGTTATCATGCAATGTAATCTGCCATTTTTTGAGAAAAAAAACCTAATAAAATCCACTGTAAACCAGATGATCTGCAATTCTGAGCTTCCATCAACAGCTACTAATCTCGTCAGCAAATCCCATGTTGTCTGTTCCCCAAACTCGTGCGTAACCCTACGTGTATACTAACTCGTGCATATGTCATACATAACAGATCTATTCTTTTCATACAAGTTACACAGTGCTTTGGACAAATTGGCCCACTCAGGCTTGACATAATCAGTGATAATGGGGCTCTCTACACGAGGCACCAGATTCGCATTAAGGCGGATCAATGTGGTACCTCCGTGGCCCGCGCGTTGCCTACATGGGGGTATCGTGTTACTTCATAGTGCAGAATAGGAAAGCACTTCTAGCGCGATTTCTAATGTGTCACGCAATAGATGATGTGACATTTGTTTATGTTTATGGTGCCCCTGTTGGTGTAAGAGAGAAACTGGCAGGCAAAGCACCTATACTTTGCATGGGGAAATTCTGTTTTTTGCTGTAACTTTTGTTTCGAATTAAATAATACTAACTTTCTTATCAAGCATAATAAGCTAATGCTACCAGCTGCATTTTGTGACCAATTTAGATCAGGAAAGATTCTGCAAGTAATTTATAACCAGATTTTATGTGGTCTGTCACAGAAACTACTGTAATATTTTGCCTGCCAGAAAACAACAGAGGGCATCCTGAATGTCAACAAGTGACATCATAGGTCACATCATCTATACCACGCTTAAATCGCATTTTCATTACGCGCTGCATACGTGCACTTACATCTTACATTTTGTGTTTAAATGTCGCAACACTTCCGATGTAACAGCATGAAAATGTGCATCATATAGACAGTCCAACGCACGTCTACACAGATCTGGATCTTGGAAGTACCACATTGATGCGGATCTGGTGCCTCATGTAGAGAGCCCCAGTATGCATGAAGATTTACGACTAAGTTTCGGGAACGGACCCCAAGTCGTCCAATCGTCTCATCTAATAGCTGTCCTATAATCTACATCGCTCAATTTATGGACAATGGATTTTTCTGATTTTTGCAGAGATAATAGCGCTTGCATATCCCTACTTATCAGTTGTCAAAATTGTGTCGCCACTGCTTTAAATTGCTCTAAAATAAGAGACGATTTGCATGGGGTCAACAGCTGTGTGGCCACCTCTCCACCTTCATTTACTATAAAGAGACAGATTCACACAGCTGTCTCCTCAACTCATCTAGCCATGCATTTTGTAGTGATAATGATGACTTTAAAGAGACAGGAGAACATTTCCAGAAAGAAGCGCCCCAATTTTTTTTTCAAACCCATTTTTTTTAAATAATAATAATACAACCATGCTTATAAAGCGCATTACACAATTAAGTCTTATTGCGCTGCAAAAACACACTGTAAAAGGAATCTTTTTTGTTGCATATGAGGCAGCAGCTAAATATGTTGAATTTGGTGGAGCCAGCTCACTGTTGATTGGTTAGTGTTTGAGATATATATATATATCCACCGGTGAACGAAAGGAAGGGCACTCATTGCGAATGTGATCCGCAGTCTGTGATGGAGAGCCACATTGGCGTGGGAGAGCGTGGTCTAGTGGTTGGGGTGCTTGCCTGTGGCGCAAATATACCAAACAAAAACCCCGGATCAGCTTACACAGTTGAATAAATCCTGACACCACCATAAGCCATTACGAATGACTTGTGGACACGCTAAGAAGAAGAAGCCACATTGGCAGGCTGGAGATGGTCGCAGACCCCATCGGTGCATATTGCTGTTGAAACGACCTTACATGGGAGATTGCTACCAGGTGGGAGTTCTGTCATAGGTGTGATAGTGAATTGGTCTGGTCTTGGGGTATCTAGCCAGGCAATGTTCCATGTCTGTAAGATGTTAAGTGGGGAGCTGGAGAGTTTAGCAGCGTGTCGACAGAAAGGTCGACAAGAGCGCGGTCTCTGTTGAGCTGGTGTGATGCTTTGACAGTGTTATGCAGCAGGTGCTTGTTGTCCAACAGAGCCTTATTCACAAGTTTATGTGTATGATGTTCTCTCCGAAGCACTGCAGGTGCAATGCCTGAAAGCACTGGTAGAAACTCGGATGGAGTGGGACGAAGGCAGCCAGTAATGGTTCTCATGCTCTCGTTGAGTACTGTGTATGTCCGTGTGGCATATTCAGCAGCACTGTAGACCAGAGCCAGAGCGGTGGTACGTAGAGTAGATGGGCTAGCACCCCATGAAGATTCAGCAAGGCAGCACAGGAGGTTATCCTCGAAGATACCTTTACACATACTGTATCGAAATGCTGCTGAAAAGTAAGCTGCCGATCAAGCTTCACTCCCAGTTGGTGTAGGATTGTATGGCAGAGGCGCTCCATTGAGGTTGATTTGAACTTGGCGATGAGCCTCTTTGATGTTAAGATGGAAGGCAGTAGCGGTGGTTTTGGCTTCACTCAGCTTGAGTCTCCAGGTCTTGAAATATGCTGCAAGTAGGGCCATATCTGTAGTAAGTATACTTTCTACTTCAGTCCAGCTTCTGTCCGAGTAAAGAAGGGCAAGATCGTCGGCATAGCCATATTGTTTAGATGGTGTTTGAGGTAAATCGCTGATATACTAGTTGAACAGCATAGGAGCTCCGCAATCATCGATCCCTGTGGGACTCCATTCCTCAGACGAAGCAGTCGACTACTCTGCCCATCGCTGGTTTTAAGAACAAAGCTACGGTTTGCAAGCATGTTACATATGAATTGCACAGGGTGACGATCCAGGATGGTCCTGAGAAGCTTGAATGTCAAGCCCTGGTGCCACACGGTGTCATATGCTGCAGTAAGGTCCACCAAGATGACGCCTGCCTTACGACGCTTTTCAAAGCTCTCCTCAATATCATTTGTGAGTTTTATAATCTGATGGAGAGTGCTCCGGCCACTGCGAAATCCTGCTTGTTCGTCAGGCAGATGGGATTCGACGACTGGCTCCAGCCGGGCCAGGATCAGCCTCTCAAGGAGTTTGAAGGAAACGCACAGTAGTGATATTGGGTGGTAGTTCATGAGGTTGTCAACAGGTATGTTTGGTTTGGGTATGGACACAGGACATTTCGATGGTTTGAAAACTCTGCTGGTGAGACGGTTTATAGTCTTCCAGGCCTTCCTGCTCGAATGAGTGAAATCTATTCTTTGGACCGTCTCCTCACAGCACTCACGACATTTCCTGTCTAAGCAGTTTGTCAGATCTGAAGCCGTTGATGCCACTTCTTCCCCGTGTTCAGAATTCAAGAATTCATTGTAAAGAGCATCACATTCTTCATCCCAGGATGGGATATAACTGCGACGACAGCCATGTGGGATTGTCTTCTTTGCTATCTTATCCATAGTGCTGTGTAAGAATTAACCAGGTTGGAGGAGGTTGGTGTCGGAAGGTTGGGCACTTCTGAACCACCAGGTTCTCAAACTGGTCCCAGTCTGCCTTGCAGAAGTTCCACCTTTTTACTGGCTTTTATGTTGGTACAGACTTAGCAAGGCTGTCCTGAGCGATCAGTGATGGTCTATGTTGAGACTTCGAAAAACAGTGAACACAAACGGTGAACACAAATGGCATCCATATTTACAAATGCAAGGTCAGGATTTGAGGTTGTGTTCCACCTTCCAAAGTAGAAACTGGCTGGTTGCTTGGGGTCATACAAAAGTTGTACGCCAGATTTGGAAGCCCAGTGTGGCAGGAGATATAGTCCTCCGGGCTCACAGTCCGACTACAATGGCGAACAATAGGGCATTCTATTCAGTTGACTCTTCACACAACATTAGTTTCACGCTTTATTCCGTTGTCGTCTATGGAGCCCGGGCTATGAATCCTGCCGGACTATATCTCCTCTTACATCGGTCCTCTAGGGTGGACCCATCAGGGTTGGCATTCCTGTTGCCCCAGGTAATGCTATGACTGTTGAAGTCACTAACGTATTTACAAGATGCACCATAAGTAGGTAGAGAATCTGCTTGAAGCCGGGAGTTAGGTGGCTTGTAGACATTGATGACGTGGACATTCTGCAATTTGGGTCGTTGCCCATTCCATGGTGGAATCTGCAATATGTTTCCATTGAGCTGTAAAAGGAATGAACATAAACATGTTAACAACAAACAAAAATAAAGTACCATGGTAACAAGAATGACAAACGAAAAAAAATAGTTTTAAGGTTTTAAGGTTAAACAAGTAAGTTTTGAATTGGTCAGCAGTCTGTGAGATTTTTATTCCATAAGGAAGATTGTTCCATAGTTTAGCTGCAGCAGAAGAAAATGCACGACGACCATAAGAATGGGTTGAGGTTGATGGGGTATGAGACGACATTGGAACATAGAGCGGATAGAGCACGTAGGCTTGTATTCATGAATAAGTTCTTGAAGATATATTATATTGGTGCAAGTCCATGTAGAGCTTTGTAATGCGTGATTTGATGGGTAGCCAGTGTAGATCGCGGAGAGAGATAATGATCCCGAGATTTTGTGAGTGTAACGAGTCTTGCAGCAGAGTTCTGTATGAGTTGCAGCTAATAGCAATTTGGGCATCAGGAAGACCATAAAGCAAGGAATTACAAGAATCTAAAATGCAATTTACAAATGCATGAACAAGTTTAACAGTAGTTTGCTGGTCAAGAAAATCTCTTGTATTGGAAGGCTTACCAATGTACAAGATCACACCTGAAGTGAATACGTCGTCTTTATAAGATGATAATTAGTATATGCACGACAGAAAATCAAAGCATAGGGACGATTACGATAGCGGGCAAGTTTTTTCTTTTGTACTTGTTTGTTCGATAACAGGTGTAAACCTTCGAAACGTTCTCGGTATGTGGTCTACAACCGATCCAGTACAATTTGAGAGAAATTCGTATCCTAAGAAATCTTCTCCTGTCACTTTAACTCCAAAACAGACTGAAGAGATTGGATCCTTTTTCAAGAATCTGCTACACTCTGATAGAACATTCCCTCTCAACGCTTTAACCCCTTGGATCCATCTATGGGTGCTGGTCCCCTCGGCGCCCTTAGAGATGGCATGCACCCAGTGGCGTGGGCAGCAGTTCTGGGGGGAGCGCGTTCATGGGAAAATTCGTCCCGATCGAGAGGTAGCGTCCAAAAACGACTTGATTTTTCATGATTTCCCATTAAAAGTTCCCGATTTTACCTCAGATTTCTTCCCAAGAGGGCTTCCCTCATTCCCCTTATTAGCTATAAACACTGCGTAGCCCCTAGCCTCAGACCCCATCTAAGCCACTGAGGGGTCTTTTGGAGTGCGTGCGAGTTCCTTGGCTTGCACATTTGCAGTAAATGTTCACATGGCTTCATAGCTTAAGTTGAGATTAGGAGCCTACACTGCATATCTGTTGGGTATGGGGTGACATTTGAACCAACGTTGGTTCAAATATCAACAGACACAAGAGTTGGGTAAAAATTGTAATTAACGTAATTGGTCAATATAAATATAATTATATTCAGATATTTTAGGCCTAAAATCTTTAAATCAAACCAAACACATACTGTCCATGAGATACCACAAAATTATGCAGTGCAGATGTCATTATCGCTCGGTAAACAACCGACCATTTTTCTGACCAACAACAAGGTATTTGTCAAACACCACTTTTACCCAACAGATTTGCAGTGTTAATCTCGACAGCTCCTGACTTAACACATTTGAGGCACATTAACGCAAGTACAGGAGGAGGAGGCCGAGGTTTTGTGAAAATAGTGTAATGTCTCTGATTTAGTTTTGCGTTATGTGAAGAGTGATCAACCCGTTTAGTGACCGCTCCCATGGTGGTTGGAGTTTTCAATGGTCACGGTACTGTGTGGTACAACGCAATAATTCGCGTGTGTTGAATGAGCGAGTAAGCCTACTTGGCACAGTACTTGCAGTATTGATATGGTCCGTGTTCCGTGTCGCAGTACACTGCAATGACCATTGAAAACCCCATAAAAAGCGCAATTGTTTTTGTTTTGTTTTTTCATTTTTCGGGCATTCAATCTCAGCCATTTTTCCACGGCTTTTTACTGACTTTGGCACAATACTGATCGAAAAACATGCCGAGATATATATACAAGCGGTTCTCGAACCACAAATGTCGCCTGATTGCGCGATCACTTGCTTTATGATGAAGTTTGACATTGATGATAAGAAAGAGAACAATGCACTAGAGAAAAGTGTTGTATGTTTTGTAGCTGGAAGTGCATTTCAAGAAGGTAAAACAAAATTGCTGCAAAAGATGAGAATTAGCTCCAACAACCCATTACACATGATATTGTGTATCATCGTAACAAGGTTGAAGTAAATCACTGGTCATAGTGTCTAGCCAGCAGAGCATTTACCAAAATTAATCGAAATTAGGACCATTTTGTCATTACTTTTACAATGATCTTGATTCCAATCACGAAGATGAACCGGACGACCCTGCCTCATACCTGTTCAAGAATGAATCTGACTGCAACCCAAAACTCAGATCCGGCTTGAATCGTTATCAAAGCTTGTAGATAAGATGTAACCGGCATTTAGATTAAGGTTTTCGTAAAACCTCAAAGAGCTCTGTCAGCGTTTGAAAGAGAGACAAGACATTGTAATAAACCCATCCGATAAATGGCTCCGCTTGTGGATATGGAGAAAACCGACTATATCAAGGAACGCCGCCCCGCGGGTTCGTGTTGAATTGGCCCGATGTGTTTGCCCTGCAATGATCGTAAGAGGCGACTAATAGGGGCCCCCTGCGGGTTCGGGGTGAAGAATTGCTCCGCTGTGTTTGCCCTGCAAATGTCGTAAGATGCGACTAAATGGGACATCTCGTCGCATAACCTGACTGCTTGCTTCCAACATGATATGGTTGAACTTGTATATCCTGAAAGCTGTTTTAGATCACTTTGAGATTGGGTTTTTTTTAATTATGTAATTGAAAATTTAAAAAAAACTTTGTTGTTTTTTTTTAATTGTTAGATTATAATCATCCCGTCACCATTTTAATTTCTGTGTTATGATAAGCTTAAACATAAACCATGGTTTTTTATAATCATGGAGGTTTAGCTGGATCCCCCTAACAGAAATTTTTATATTGGATGTGTGTTGTATTAGTTTTTAAATGTCCCTGCGGTTCGGGTTTAAGAATAGGCCCGATGTGTTCCCTGCATGTCGTAAAAGGCGACTACAACTTGTTTGCCGTGAATTGCGACTCGTGTCGGAGGAGAGGATCCTGGCGATTGAGTTGAAGCTGTACTGCGGGGAAGTGGAATCAACCACACTGCTTTGGCCTCAAATTCTCCTAGACGAGAGTTTGTTTATTCCTGGATTCACCAACCCGGCTGGTGGCGTCTTGCCTCTACAGACTCATTATCTGATGATTGTTTATTGGAGACATATTGGGTTTACCTTATGTACCCTTTTTATACTTGCGTCCTGGCCTTTAGCGGCGGCTGCTTTAACATGGCATTTTGAGGAGGCGCCTTTTTTTTTTGTTTTTTTTGTGGTTCCTTGAGTAATATCGCCGGGTCTCCTTGGCATAAGTGAGTGTGAATTTGCCCCACTTTACGAATGTCCCAATAAAAACTATACAATCAAACTAAAACTTTGAAAAATATAAACACTGCATTTTTGCCAGATAGTTTTGACTTTATTTGTTAGACAGATTCCTAAGCGAAATCCCTCGCTGTTATCCCCTCCAATTGTTGATGGACCCAACGGAGATAGTGTCAGTTGAACACAAATATAAATACCACTTGGGCCAGTTTCACCTGAAGGTCCAAGAAATAAAGGTTAAGGCGTGTAGCATCATTGTGAGATTACATCCTGTTTCAAAAAAATATACTGTACAGATCAGAGTGAATGTATTATCAAGGCATGAGCTAATCAATATATTATTTTTTCAGTGAAAGTACCAGAATTATTACGTTGGGGTGAAATGAGGGACTCACTCTCAGGGGACAGTAAGCTGAAATTCTTGGAAATTTTGGGAATTTGCTGCTGAAACTAATGTAACCGTCACAAGTCTGGAGGTACAAATGTGTGGAACAACGCTATAATGTGGGGGACAATTTACCCTTCCCCTATTCCCATTGCCTCCAAGATGCCAGTGGATGAATATGATGAGGAAAGCATGGTTCAACAAATAGCAATAAATGAAAGGATGGTTGTGTTCAAAGTCCCTGTTTACTTTCACCAAGGGTGTTTTTAGGGTTTCTACCTTCTGCTGAAACCTGGAGTAAAGCTTAGACAACAAGACGTTTGTAATTCAATTTCGACATTCCTACATATTTATTAGCAATTAGCGACATTATAAAGTTATAAATTACGTTATATCACACCTGAAGCAGCACTTTATACCTACTTATTATTTTAATTTTCAATAGGAATGTCTTGAAGATGATTTTCAATGGCACCTTTGTTAATATCAGGATAGCCGAAACAGGACCAACAGGTTTTTTCCAACTGTCCTCGGATAATTAGCCCCTAACTCCTGAAGCAGACCCCCAAATTACACCACTAAAAAGTTCTCAGTTCAAAGCTGAACACTCCTAAAAAGAATCAGTAAAACTCCAGTTGATATGAACGGTAAAAAAAAATTTTTGGCCAAAATCAGCTTGATTGTATAGTTTTTTTTTGGGACAGTCTGTACATGTATTGTGTCCCCTGGTTGGCTCCGGGGTGGGTGGGGAGCTCTGGAGATGAATCTCAATACTTTCATTATGAAATCTCAACAACAAACCTTGACAAAAAATCCTGTTTAACGTAAAAGAGATTGTGAACCGGATCCTGTAGTTTTGATGATTATTGGCCTCACTTTTAGTGATTGAAGCATTGATGATAACAACCCTATCAAAAAGCTTTTCCCTTTTGCGGTAAGCAAGGGTTAGTGAAGGCAATTGCTGGCAATGTGATAAATATAAAGGGGGATGGCCCGAATTGACGGATATGAAGTTTCATCTTGAAAGTTTGGCCTTCACTCCAAAAGCCCATGTGTAAGTTCCGGCTGATATTTCAATCGTTTTGATGTGAGAAGCTAAAAACGTGATTTGTAGGCCCAGACGAGTACTGTGTAAAATTTTAATAAATTTTTTGGTCCCCCCCCCCCCCCCGACCAAATGGTACATTTTCGCTCTAACTTGAAAACCAACATCCTTTGGCTCTAATATTTCATAAGGGTTAAATTATAAAATATGGCTTTCTTCCTGATAGCAAAATGTTTTGACCCTTCCGGTAAAATCTAGGCTTCTGGGGACGAGGCTATTAGCGAGCGTGCCATGGACCTTTAAGAACTCAGTCTGGGATATTTTGGTGGGAGGTGACCGTAAGATTCATTCGGCTAACCTCAAAATGACTACCTTCTTGCCCAGTCCAGTTAGAGTTACTCCTCAAGACTCTTACTCTAAGAAGGGTGTAATTAGATGCCAGATATTAAGAATTGGTTCTGATGATGAAATGTTGAGTGGGTTGGCATCTCAAAATGTCACCCATATTCATAGAATTCTGATTACAATAGTGGTAAAAAAATCATCGGGGGTACGTTTATACTTAAGTTCATCTAAAGGTGATCAGACTGTTCAGGCATCTACTAACTCCGAAGTAGATCTGCAGAACAGAAAGAGACTTCAAATAAAAACTGGAGGAACTGATAAAGGTCAACCTAGTTTCTCTCAAGCCAAAGAAACTAGGTAATCCCAACAAGTTAAAACCACCTATTCTGGACTCGTCAAAAATCGGTTTAATACTAAACATTTTCAATCATTAAGAATGCCAAAGGGATCCACGGATCCTAATCAGCTTTATAACAAGTTTTGATTGTACTTTTTGTCAGGTGATGTGGAGGGCATGGACTTTTTTGTCCCTGAACACCCTGACATTAAGTGATGTGTAGAAGAGGTCCTCTAATTCTTTTAAAAAGTGACACATTCTAAAAATGTGCAATTCTGCAATGGAATTGCAGAGGGCTTAGACCCACTTATGAAGAAGTTAAATGCTTATGTTATGACGTCTCGTGAAATACCTTCCAACACAAACAAAGGAGCCTTGTGCCAAGTGATCTTAATTTTTATATAACAGATTTTAATGATTGTAATTGTTCAAGAATTTGGTATGTCCCAAAACATTACATAAATCATAATTACACAATTTCATTAACTATACTTAATGTTCAAAGAGGCGTTGCAGTTCAACGATGAGATGTCCCCTCTCAGCGAAGACTCCAAAATGAACAGCGCACAAGTTCATACAAAACTCCTGATTAATATTCCAAGGGATCTTCTCAGTCCTTAAGTTAATCTTGTCCAGCATTTCAAGAAGACAAGGTTTAAAATAAGTCCCTCGACGATACTCATCCACCGTATATCAGTCCCAAGATAATCACCACGATTTTCTATCTGTCTACAATTTGGAATCCTACTTTGATTCCCAGCACTTTTCGGCTTGAAAGACGACAGTAGAATAATTACAACACTCTGCTCCATGGAATTATATATCCTGGCACTTACAGGTCTGGCTACCATCAATGCAGATAAAACTAGCTATCTTCTAGCTCCTTGTTTATACTAGCTTTGAACAGCGTGAACCATCAAATCCTTTGTCCAAAACTTGAGGCTTTGGGGGGGGGGGGAATTGACCCAAGTTTGTTCAAACTATTTATCCAACAGACAGCAGCTGGGTTTGCATCGGGCGTGTTCATCCAGTCTTAGACAGCTTTCTTGTGGCGGCCACAAGGGAGCTTGTTGGTCCCCCACTGCTCTACTTATTTTATAGCAATGACCTGGAACTTCGTGGCACAACAGGCTGCTTCTATGCGGATGATAGTGTGATTATTTCATCTCATAGTGATCCGAGGTCATTTCTCGTAGTCTCGTTCAGATTTAGAATCATTCAACAAGTGGCTAATATCCAATAAGCTATCACTTCATGTTGGAAGACCGAATGCATTTTATTTGTAACCAGAACAAAGCTTGGTCGGATTACGGATTTTCATCTTTCTTAACAATGATCAATTATCAAAGCCCAAAATTCAATCAATATGTGGGTGTTACACTTGACCAATACCTGTCCTGGAGACACTATGGTAATTCTGTCATAACAAAGGTTGCAGGTAAACTCAAATTCTTTATAGACACTCCCGTACCTCAACTCAAATTACGGAAGAATCTGTGGCCAGCTCTTTTACAATGTCATATCGACTGTTGCTGCCTTCCTGGTATTCCAGGTCTCAACCTATCCCATCAGCGCAAATTACAGGTCCTCCAAAATAAAATGCTCTTTGTACTCAATTTGTCTCCCCGAGACCATTTGGTCAGGTTCACTTAGATTCAAGTTAAACTGTTGAATATTCAAGACAGAGTCAAACAATCGCCTCAATCATATGTTCAATGTCCTTTTCATTCAAAGTGGTCCCATTTACTTAAACCTTTTTTTCCCAGAATATCAATACCTCATAATTTATCGACAAGATCTAAGTTCATTCAATTTTCATGTCCCCAGAGTTACTGGTCTTGCTTTCAAGTCTTTTTTCTATCATGGTACCCTTGACTGGAACTCATACCAGAATCATCATTCCATTGACCACCAAGAATTCCTTTAAAGACCAGGTCAGAATTCTCTGTCTCTATGACAGGAACCAGATTTGCTGAATATTTGTTCAGCTTCTCTCCCTGGCGTCTCCTTCTCTTTCGTATTTTTAGCTTATCACCTTTTCTGCAGGCACTAGTTTTTGTTTGTGACCCCACTGAAATAAGTATCTCATTGCTACCAACTAGTGATCGCATTGTCTTTTAAAGCTTATGCTTCTTACTTACAAGGGCATTCCTGGACAATTGCCATCTTACTTGTCCCGATACCTCTCTTTTTAATATCCCCTGGCAGGCCAGGAGTAAACATATTTGCGTTTGCAGATGACAAGACGCCCTCATGTTTCTCGCACAAAAAGGTCAGTGGGTTACAGGGCTTTCCTCAAGGTCTGCCCCTTAAGCCCCTATGGCACTTGCCTAGCTCGGTTCGCCACTCCAAGTCCTTGTTTTACTTTTAATGAAAGCTCCTAAAATTTCAATCTCTTTCCTCAGAGTTGATTGTGTGCTTTAATTTGTTTTTGTTATGCCTCACATGATATTTAATTATGCAGCTGTTTTCTTTTTTATTTTTTTAATTTATAGTTTGATGTTAAGTACTTATCTCTAGTAATACACAGGTATTGGAAAGGGGGAATGAACCATTTTTGGCTAAATAGTAATACTCTCTATTTTGTAAAGCGCTTTGACCTTGTTTGTGAGAAGGGCGCTTATATCAAATTTGCCGTTTGTTATTGTATTGTATTGTAATAGTAGTTTTTCTGATGTTTGTCAACTTCTTAGAGAAATAATATACATAATGATCTACATCATTTTCATCTGCTTCATGAGAACTCCCCCACAGCACACACTTGCATCAACTGCCAACTTGAAATTGTTTCTGAAAGTCTGGCGCAATCAAACTGGCGCATTCATCAAAAGAGATTTGTTTTCTCAACGCTTTTTGGCATTGCTCTGACCAGACAAATTTTGCATTTTATTCAGGGTTTTGCATTTTTTCCTCAGAAGGTTGGTGAGCGGACACGCCACAATTTCTGAGAAATGTGGACATTATTTTCTGTAATACACGACCATACCAAGAAGCTCATAAGATCTCTTTTTACTCTGTGGTGTGGGGAATTCTCAATTGCTTCAACTTTTTGCAGTGATTGCCTTAATTTGCCTTGTACTTACAACCATGCCCCCCCATAAGTATGTGACATTGGCATGGCAAAATTCACTTTTCACCAGAATCACAGTTAACGCCTGAGATAATTTCTCAAACAATTGATGGCGCTGTCTCATGTGTTCTTCCCATGTTTCAATGTACACAAGGAGATCATCGAAATAGGCTTCACAATTTCTATGTCTGCAACTACTCTGTTCACGAAGCTCTGAAATAATGCGGGGCGCAGAACTTTTTGAGGACCACAATGCAATTCTTTTGTACTGGTATATGCCCTTCGGGCGTGACAAAAAGCTGAAATTTCTTTGGCCCGGTTCAGTGAGGGAAACTTGCCAATACCCCTTAAACAAACAAATTTGCTAACAAATTGGCATTTCCAACTAGATTATGCCAATCATCGATCCGTGGGATCGGATAGGAGTCGTTTTGGAGAACAGAGGTTGACTTTTCGAAATCGTGACAAATCGATTTCGAAATCTGGGAAACCAGATTCCATGGAGAACTCATTCACTATTGCTTTGCTACTATTCCATGGTCTAACATGTATTTCACCTCATTTCTGAATATGTTGCAACTTGATTGATTCACCTATAAGGATGTTGTTTTTACAGGCTGAAAGTCACCTACGTCAATGTCACTGGGTTATGACATGTGTCTCACAGGTAATCAGGCAATATGTTTTCCCAATATGAATTTAACTCTTTCAATTCACGTTGTTGACTTTCTGGGAGATGACCTAGTTCTTGTCTAATGGCAAGTATGTCAGCATTTTGCACTGACAACCATATTCATTTTCTGTGTTTACAGTGCCGTCTTGCTGTCAGGTACAGACTCTGTGGTGTCATCATTTGTACACACATAAACTCTAGATGACATTACACATCCAGGCTTTATGTCATTCTCTTTCATTATACTCTTTGAGCATTTTTAGGTGACATAAGTGTCGACTTTTACGTCTACTTGGTGTTTTAATCACATAGTTAAGGGTCTCCCACTTTGTTCTTCAATCTCATATGGTCCATAATACTTTCCTTGCAAAGGATGCCCTTGTATGGAAAAAGTGCCCAAACTTATCACCTGGCTTGATACCGGTCCTGGCATCTTTGTCATACCATTTTTTTCATTTTTGCCTGGACTCTGTTGAGATTTTGTTTGGCAATTTCAGTGGCTCTTTGAGCCTGTGTCTGAATTGAGACACATAGTCTAACAAATTCACATCAGGATTTTCACACAACCACTTTTCTTTCAGTATTTTTCTATGTCCCTTACTTTGTGACCACACACCATCAAATGGACTGAATCCTAATGACTCTGTACAGCCTCCCTGGTAGCATAAGAGAGATGAACTCGCTCATCCCAATCCCTCTCAAATTCAAAACAATAGGTTTTGATCATTGTTTTCAATGTTTGGTGTACCTTTCTAGGGCCCCCCCCCTGGGATTCTGGGTTGTATGCTGAAGTACTGTACTGTGAAATTCCCAACTGTCCATGACTTGTTGGAACAAACCTGACATGAAATTTGATCTTGATCAGACTGAATTGATTTTTTGGAAGGCTACTAGAGTGAAAAAGTTTGTTAGAGCTCACATATTTTGGGCCCTAATATTTCTCAAGGGTATATCCTCATGGAATCTTGTGGAAGCACACAGATGTGTCCGTCCAAATACTTATTTCCTGACTTGGTCTTCGGAAGTGGCACCATCTATTAACACCCTACAAATGGCTCATCAAATGCTGGTATGGTTTACAAGGAGCCAGTAGAATTTTCTGATTGGCTTGCCCACCATTGACATGTGTGGCACGTCTTACAATACTCAGACACATCTTTCTGGTGTATGCCACCAAAAATGGACTTCTAATTCTGTTCATGTGTTTTTTTCACACCTAAGAGTGTCCCGGCATGGGACTATCATGGGCTATGCCTTCAACTTCCCTGTGGTTATACCTTTGGCACTACAATGTGATGCACAACCTCCCATTCCTCATCTACAAGTGCATCGGGTGGACACCATTTTCTCATGAGGTACACCTTTTGGCTTTGAAACATCAGGAAATTGCTCGGCTTCCTGCTGCGACAATGCCCTCCCCTAATTCAGTTCATTTTATTCACCATCAAATCATTATTTACAAAGAGAAAAAAACAAGCATTACAGATGGTAGGACGCCTGCTAAAGCATTCAAAGCTCGTTAAAAGTGCAGGGAACGCCCTGATAATAAGTTACTTACCTTAAAAGATTACTTAATGATGAGGTGAAATCTAATTGGGCCCTGCCGTGGTTAGAAATTCGTTTCCAAGCCCAATATTTCAAAAGCGAATTTTTTGCACATAATAAACTTAATTTAAAAAATTAATTAGAATTTGTTAAAACAATGGTTAATTAATGTCATAGCAGGGTCTCAAAAAGGACGCAAGACAAACAGAAGAAAGGACAAGAATTGAATGACGCGGACCGACAATACAGGTGCAGACAGACATAGTTTGGATATGGCAATGGCAAACACATATATAAAAAATAGCATTACATTATGAAATTATTGATATAAAGATATTAAATAATTCTTATAATTACGTTGTGAAATATTGCCTGAAGAAGCTTGTTTGGATATTGACAGTAATGGAATTCCAGAGAAGGGACCTTGTGTACGGATATTATCATTGCTAAGTCATATTAAAGCGGCAGGTCGGAAAATATGAGATGATCGGGTAGCATGACCATGTATAGCAATATTTTTTAACAAATAATCATCAAAATTAGGGGGAAGGTATTTACCAGTAAGTTTATCCATAAACAAATACTTGATTAATTTATGAATATCATATAATGTTAAGTGTATTTAATTGAGAGACAAAGGAGGCGTGTGATCAACTCCAGATGAATTGGTACAAGTCTTACAATTCTTTTTCTGTTTTACTAAATATTGTTTAAATTTACAATTATTAGAATCTGCCAAAATAATATTACAATCATATTGGTAGGGGAGACCAGTGTTGTAAAGTGAGATAAAGTATTACAAGGAGTTATATGCTTCTAATCTGAATAAAATGCCACTATATTGTTTTTGGAAACATATTAGCACCGTAAGAATTATTATTACGCCAGTTTATGACTCATCAACGAGAACACTAAGGAATTTGGTTTGTGATACTTTCGAAAGTCAATGCCATCAATAAAAATATGGGTATTATTATACAAGCGATTACTATGACGATTCTTGAACATCAATATAATTAGTGTTGTTAACACTTGAGAGATAATCTATTTACTTTAAACCAGGTGGACATATTAGATAACCCATTGTGAACAGAACTAATAAGTTGAACAAGATCATGATTTGACATAATAGCGTTTGTATCATCGGATAAATGAAAAAAGATAATAATTTGGACGAAATGCAAGATCATTAATAAAAATGATAAATAGAAGAGGACCCAAACGGATCCTTGAGGACACACCACATTGTAAAGTACCAACATCAGATTTACATCTATTGTAAATTCAATATCTGTTTTCTATTAGTAGGTAATTCCTAACCCATTCAAGGCACTCCACGTACACCATAATGGTATAATTTGAGTTAAAAGAATGTCAAATTGATCGTATCAAATGCTTTAAAGATCCAGAATATCCATTGTGTGGTTACTTATCAAGGTGAGTTGGCAATCATGTTATATGCCTCTATTACCGCCATATACGAGAATATTTATTTCTAAACACCCCAAATTGACTTGAATGAAGGAAACCATGATGTGTGAAAAAATTTTAGTCTCTTATTAATATCTTCAAAAGTTTGGAAAAAACAGGAAGAACTGAAAAGGACGAGAATTTATTACATACATCATAATCACCAATTTTGTAAAATAGGGAGACTATTTAGCTATCTTGAGTTGTCAGGAACGATACCAGAGGCAATAACAAATTAAAAATGGGAACCAAGGGAAAAGCGCTTAGTGTCTCCAACAGTTTTAACAATATTAGGTTTTATATATCATCATAACCTGGGCTTGCATCAGCTCTAAGCAAGACAAATATTAATTACCTCATCAAGGTCTGTTGAAGCAGCAACATTTAAAAATGTATATTAAAAAAATATTGTTCAAAAAATGGTTAAGTTGAACATTCATATGAGGAATATCATTAGCTACCTAGGACCAATATCAATGAAAAAATTGTTAACCCATCACAAAGTTTTAATGTCAGATGTTCATCGCCATGTAAATGTTGAAATAGTGGGGAAAGACTTCTACGATCCCTACCAAGCAAATCGGTTAAGCATTTTCCAAGTTTGTTTAAGAATTTTGTTTCTGATCATCAAGTAAATTACACTATAATTTTTCTTATAAACACGAAATTAGAATTGGTTAACTTATTCTGTAATTCACATAAAGTAACCTATTAGATCCTTGGCGTATATCTGACTTTATGGAAAAGTTGTTTTTGCGGGAGATAGAAGTGAGAATTCAGAAGTGATCCACGGTTTACGTGGTAATACGATTGGGCCTGGATTTTTTGTATTTGAACGCCTTTTGTGGAAAACAATGATCATACATATGAGTAAATTTATCAAGAATAACTTATTGCTTGGTTACCAGACGACTCTTAAAAAGTGGATCATTTAGTTCTCTTGAATTGATTTACAAATGAACGTATATTGTGCTGGTAAATGACCGATTGTGATGTAGTTTTGCGAGGGTTATGTTTAATTGATAATGAGCTTGTAATTTTAAAAATCGGAAAATGGGTCGGTAATATCGGAACCCAAATACCAGACGTGTAAACTTGTTTTCAATACATTGTAAAAATATTATCAAGATGTGGCCGAATGGGAAGTAATTCTAATTGGACGATCCATAAGTGGATACATATTGTGATCAACAATTAGTAGAAATTATTGATTTTTAGCGTCAGAATTATGTTTTAGAAGATCTAAATTAAAGTCACCCACAATAACATAACTTATTTTCAGCAGAAATCAATCAAGACAGTCGAGGTAAAATTCAGAATTAAAAAGTCCCATTATCAGTTCTATGCGCACGGTATAGGGCCCTTGCACGGAGGTAATTTATTGAATGGACTTTTGTTTGCCCTCCAAAATCACGGATGCTAATATACAATGCCTGCACCTGGTTCACCTGACATTTCACTATTTCTTCAGGTGTTCCTTTATTCCCTGCATGCTTGGGTTGTCGGGGAGGCAGTCGGGCCAGATACCTATGACCTCCTGCAAGCCCCCTATACATTTCCAACAAAATATTTTATGAGTTAGCATTACTAATTTCAAGAAAAACAGATTCAGAATGTTCATATAGGTTGGATGGGAACAGTTAATTAAGGTCCAGTTCTTAATTTTTGTAATGAGATGGAGTGGGTGAACATAGAGATGCGGCGCCACCACTTCTCCTTTTCTGACGGGGTAATACTAATCACAGAATAATCGAAATATCAATAAATTAGAATGATCATCTTTGACCATGTTTTTCAGACTTGCAATTATTGAAAATTTGGGGGATTAAAATTATACAGAATCTTCAATGTAGTCACGATTTTTGTTAAAACTACGTCATTTAAATGTAGAATGGGAGACACCTTTTTTGAACGACACCTCAACCTTTAGAGAGCAATCAAAAATATAGTTACAGGAGTTATCACCATTAGGGTTAAGTCCCAAGTTTAGCAATGAATCATTATTAAAGTATCCTCAAAAACAAAGGATTCAGTTTTAGATTCAAAAGTCCTCTTGTACAACAGAATTATTAAAATAATAAAGTGAATAGCTAAACCGTCATCATCAAGAATAGTATTACTGAAACAAGTTTACGCAGTACATTCAAACACATCCAATGATCATCAATCTAAATTACCAACACACTCTTTTATGATAAGAAAAATTACAAAATTTACACACAATATTATTTACTACAATATGTTTCAAAAAACCAAAACCTTCTTAGCAATTTGGTTTTGTGGGGCCTGTGGTTTGACTCGAAGTTACACTGACATGAAATACAAAGTCAGGTAAAAAGTAACACAAAAAACAATAATAATAATAATATTAAAAGAGATGAATGAATAGCTATAAGTGTGTAATCACATTGAAGCTGGGGGAAGATGATATGGAAAATGATGGTTTCAAAAGGGCAAGAAGGAAAAAAAAAGATTGAAATACCAAAACCTGCTACCCGCGCATGGTCACAACATAGTTGATACATCTGTTTTAAACATTAATAGTTCGTTGCAGTCTTGAAATTTTACCCATCGAATATACATATGAATTTGTAAGATACTAATACTGGCATATCGCGATTAATTTACAGGAAATGCCATATGTGGTCTATAAATGTAATGTGCACATGTGTGCTGTTAGTGAGTATATGTGTGTGATGTATATATCAGTGTGTGCTAAGAGTAAAAATTGGCGATGTGCTGTTCCTTGTAAGATTTATTCAGTGTGACTATTACTGGGATCATAATTATTTGTTTCGTTATTGGCTAGTTCACATTGCCAATATGGTACAAATATCCAGGCCATTGTCTGCTGAAAAAAACTGTTTGTAACACATTCTCATTTACAGCACATAGAAGTGTTATTCTCCTTCACATGTAGGCATATCAGTGATTTACTGAAATAAGGAAACGAGAAAAACACATTAAAACAGATCAATTGCATTTTTAACAAGTATTGGCATTCTAGCATACCCTACAATTGCTAAGACTGAAGCTAATTCCTAAGTGCTGGGTCACTGTGCTGCTCATACCAGCTTGTCATGGCTTAAAGGGTCTCCTATACAAGTCCCTAACTCTATCATGCTCAGTGGCGGATTTTCATTGTTTACCAGCTTGTCCCTTTGTTTGTGCTCAGGGGCTGGATTTTCACTACTGGGATTTTAAGGTTCTCCCCTGACGAGGAAGCATGAACCTCCAATCCTCTATGTTTGAGATAAAAGTATCCTCTAAATTTAGGGACCAAGTCAGCCTCGACGCTCTTCCTATGTGTCATGAGTATTTTGACTCATCACTGCTCACTGTTTTTTCCTTTGAGGCTTTTCTGGCCATTGACATAGTTTTACTGCACATGCTGGGAAATGTCTATTTCCTCATCAAATTTACCACTGTAATATGGGCACCTGGGAAACTATGGGCTCTGGAGTACTTTCCCCCCTGGCCAAATCATTCCCTAACAACATGGATACCCCTTTAACTGGGAGTTCTTGTCTAACACCAATTGTGACAGTCCAGAAACCAAGTCTGATTTCAATTCATTTTGGGAGAGGGACACTAATACAACCATACCTATCCCCTGAATCAACGCACTAGTTCCTGTGGAACTCTCTCAATATCAATGTAAGTGCTTTTCCCATAGCCTGGACTGCGCGCATCACGTGTCCCGCATGATTTCTAATTGGTTTTGGATCTAAATTATCACCTGAAAGTGACCCAAATCCCTCCAAAACAAAAGGCTTAAAGTAATCCCTTACTTTTTCTGTGTCAATTCCTTTTTGGAATTCTTGTTTTTGCACTGAAGAATGAATTTTGACCTCAAATACTGCACAACCTATTGGTTTGACTCACTTTTGGCTCCCCCTTTTTGGGCGATACCTGTATTTCCCAACACCGTGACCTTGTATGTCCTGGCTTCTTACAGTGATTGCTGTGAACTGTGATTGGGTCCCATCCCATGCTTCTGATTAGCACCATTACTTTTTTTTTTTTCTTTACAGTCCCCTTTTATGGGAACCTGACTGGGAATTTCCCCTCCTGAGTGCTACCACTGAGACGCTTTGTTAGAACCCGACTTATTGTTGTACTTGTGTTGTACCTAGTAAATTCTGGCTATGCCTACTAGCTCTACAGTATGACTTAATTTGGTGTGTCAAAGCATAGTAATCGGCCTTTACGGCTGCTTCCAAGCAAACTTCAATTTTTGTTTTCATCCAGGAGTGTTTTGATATCTGGATTTAGACACTGTTTTGGAACTCTTGCACTAACATCAACTCCTTAAGTTGACCAAAAGTTTGCCCAACTTCTTTTGAGAGAACCCAGGATCAAACATTTGTTTCCTTACAGCGGGCAAATTCAACATGGGTCGGGTCATCCTTTTTCTGACCAGAAAAAAAAAAACTGAATTTTTTGTCTATATGTCCTCTGGCACCAATTCATATGGCTTTGAGCACTGGCCTGCTTACCTTCGTCATAATCACTACATCTGTCTAATGACATGGCCGATTATTCCGGTCTTTAACCAATGAACACGACTGTAGCAACAGTCCAAGACTCTTGGGCCATTTCAAGCTTGGCAATTTTCTCAAAGTGTAAGAAGTATTTTGTCTACTTCGTGGTCACTGAAATTTTGGAACAGGGCGATATTTTTCGCGCCGCATCAAACCAGAGGGCTTGGAATGGCCTGATTAGATAGCCTGTGGTGTCAATTTTTTCTTACTCTAACTGAGCTTCAAGCTCTGTTTTGTGTTTTTTCATCTCATCAATCTCTTTTTGCAGTTTTTTTTTCCGCCTTTTGCCACTTCCTTTTTGTATTGGCCCCACCATTCCTCTCTTTTTTGGTTTGCATTTCATTTTGCATTTTTCCATTTCTTTTTGTTGCATTTCTTTTGCATTTGCAGTTGCAACTTTTCTTTTCTAATTTCATTCCTTTTCTTTCCCTGTTCCTTCTGAATTTTGCATTTCTCAATTTAAACTTAGACTTGACCCCCAATTTTACATTTTTGTCTTTTTCCATTTGCCTTTGTTTCATTTCAATCTCTTTTAATTTTCGAATTTAATTACGGCATCCTTGTGCCCTGTTTCCAGAACCGTCTTCGATCCTATCCATTATATGAACTATCTCCCAAACATCTTTCCTGACAAACTTTTCAGTTCATCACATTTATTTTGATGATCTGCTTGTCTCATAGCATGTTTGTGTTTTGCCTCAATTCCTAAAATTCTTGGCTAGTTTCAGTTAACTCAGTGCTTCTCAGCTCATCAAACTCTCCGCAAGTTATTTGCCCTAATGAAACACTTCTGGTGCAAACTCCATTTGTGATTGTACGTCTACAACACAATACACTAACCTGAACCAAACTACAATGATAGTATATGTAATACACACAAAATTTTTGTTAGGCCTAAATGTGCACAATGTTTACAATATTTTTCAACACACACTTTTTTGGTGTGTAAATTTTTTAACAATAAGGTCAATTTATTCTCAATTCATTCCCAGGACGAGCCCCCAATTCCCTGGTATGACTCTCGTCTCGTAGGTGTCAAAGGTCAGAGATACATTTCAAACACAAACAAATGAGCCTTGTGCACAAGATGATCTTAATTTTTATATAATATACACAGGATTTTAATGATTTGATTGTTCAAGAATTTTGAATATCCGATATCATTACAATAAATCATAATACACAATTTAATTAACTGTACTTAATGTTCAAAAGAGGCGTTGCAAGTTTTTTCCCCAACGATAATATGTCCTCTCAGCGAATACTCCAAAATTTGACAAGCGCACAGAGTTCATAAAAACGTCCTCAGGTAATATATTTCCAATGGATCTTGCTCAGTCCTGAAGGTACTCTTGTCCAGCAGTTCAATACGTCAAGGTTAAATTAAGTCCCCCTCGACGATAATAAATCCACAGTATCTCAGTCCAAGATAATCCACCACGATTTCTTCTAATATCTGTCCATCCGACATTTGAATCTTATTGATTCCCAGCACTTGTCGGCTTTTCCGGCTTCAAAGACACAGAGAATAAGGGTTAACAGTCACCTGCTCACAATGGAATTATAATCTCCCTGGGCCTTTAACAGGTCTGCTCTTGCTCCTCAATGCAAGTAAAACTAGCTATCTTCTAGCTACTTGTTTATACTAGTGGATGGGGGCTGGCAGAGAGTCCTTCTAGTGTTAGTATTTAACTACTCACAGATATATTCCCCTTTCTAACCATAATCATTACATCATTCTCATGCATTCCCTCACCTTAACACTAGCTGACTACAATGGAATTCATCACCCGAATTACATTACTTTCCATATATAACTTAATGGGGAAGCCCTGATCATGCAACCTGTTTTGATGCTTAAAACATAAACAAGCTGATTCAGTTTACTAAGTTTTAGCATTCTTGGGGAATTCCCACTTTCCCTTATTGTGCAATCTAAAAGTGCATTTAGCAAAACAACGAGGGTATTTCCTTTCTCTCTTTTATTGTAAAACAAAGTCGTTTTGCCCTGAGAATCTTTGTCTCAAATAAAATTGAGAAAATAGTATTTTTAAAAGTTTAATAAAATAAAAATCGAAAACTGGGATGGAGGCCAATATAACACTATACTGACTCATAACCAATCTATTCTTTGTCTTCAAGAAACTCGCGTCTTAAAGACAGTGAGTCTAATCAGTTTGTTTTAGGGGTAGAATTCTTATACACAAAAGAGCTGGATCCCCCCCCATTGGATAATAGAGCTATTGTGGGAGGGTCATCTATACTGATGAATGGTGGAGTCCCTCACTCTGTCATACAACTTAATATCAATTTGGAAGCAGTTGCTGTTAAAGTTACTCTCACACCGCCCAATAACTGTTTGTTCTGGTTTACTTCCTCCTAAATATAAATTAGGTTAGAGTAAAATTATGTGATGATTTGATTGGTCAAATTCCTTCTCCCCTCTTTTGGGAGGGTTGACTTCATGTCCCATAAGTGATCTTGGGTTTGCAAGGATACCAATCGGCTGGGTGTCATTGTAGAAGCTTATTTTGAGAAATCAGATTCTTGTATTTTGGAATATGGGTCAGTACTGTGGTCCATCCATTCTGCCTGCCTTCGCCTGTACTTCCCTGCCAGCTCGTCTTATTTTTCTTCCATTTTGTTCCCCTATCTATTTTTTATGGACCTTTTGTTGGGATTCATTATGATCAGTGTAGGTGATCATTGTTTCTTTTTCCAATTTTAATAGATATTAATATCCAATGCCTGAAGAAGCGATTTTCCTATAAGGCAACTTCATAAGGCCCACTGGCCAGAGTTTAAGCGAGCTTTTTAAGCTTTAATTAATAATGCAAGCTTTTGTTAACATGAAGATCCTCTTTCTTCATTCCCTGACAGTTTTTGATTGATATAGTATATAGCCAATAATCAATTCCCAAGTCGTTTTCAAAAGCTTATAGTAAACCCAAGCCATGGTTTATGCTGAAGGTAACGTCTCTATTTATTGTCGCAAAGTGCATTACATGTTTTAATGTAAACAATCGACCACAGTAAGAACAATTGAAGAAAAGAGCAAAGAGCCCGTGCTAAATCTCGTCGCATTATTAAAAAAAAGTAAACGGGAGTTCTTGGAGGCAATATGTATCCAAGTTAAATCCTAGAACTCCTGTTAAAAAAGCTTGGGATATGTTAGGAAAATAAGTGGGAAACAATCTGAATAATACCAGGCACTTTTCATCTATATATCTATGGTAGTAAATGTAAGACTCAAGATATTGCCAATTTATTGGCAGAGAATTGGAACACAATTCTTCAAGCAATCAATAATACTCAGGCAGACATTTCCAAAGATTAAAATACTGTACACTGCCTGAAAAACAGAAATTAGATTTTTCCTCCAATGATTCAGAGGATATAAGCGGTATAAATAGTATAAGCAATGTAGAGTTTAATGACTCTCCTTTTTAGTAAAAAAAAAAAAATTGTCAGGAGGTACGCTGGCTTAACGGGACAGAAATGAAATCCCTTATCAATTTCTTAAGCATTCTTCCACAAGAATCCCTTCTTGTATGCTTGATAATATTGTCAATAATATAATGGAGTCTGGGATGTTCCCAAAATGTATGGCGTGACGCTACAATATCCCTGTTCCGAGGCAGGGGCGGCGAGGGAAAGAAGATAGTGTGCGAGGCCAAGCAACAAAATTATCGTCCACTCCCTTACACTGTTTATGTAAGACATGGGAAAGTATATTAATGCTCGCTTGGTTTGGTTCTTGGAAAGTTATGGACTGAATCTAAGTGTCAAGTGGTTTCCGGCAGGGCCGTAGTACTATTGACCAACTTGTTCGTCTTGATCTTTTATTTGTGATGGTTTTGTTTTAGAGAACCTCAGTCTGGTCGGTGTTCTTTGATCTAGAGAAGGCCTATGATACTACTTGGAAATAGGTTATTTTGAAGGATTTGCATAATTTAGGACTAAGAGGTAAAATGCCTTTGTTTATTAATGAATTTTTTGACAGATCGTGTTTTTTAGTTGTCGATTTGGGAACAGTCTATCAGAAATTCATATCAAAGATGGGTGTTTTCACAGGGTAGTATCTCTCTGTTACTCTATTGCTTTTACAATTAATAGTAATTGCCAAAGTGGGGTCCAATGGCAGAATGGAGAAGGTCATTGTTTGTAGAAGATTCCTCTATTTCCTATTCTTCATCATCAAGTGGGCTTCTAATAGAAGACAAATTCAAATTTGCGCTAAAAAGTTAAAGGTGGGCAGAATTAAAATGGTTTCCGTTCTCTCTCTTCTTTCTCTAAAACTAACACTGTTTGTATGCATTTTTGCACAAAAGACGTCTTCACCTTGAACGCAGAACTAAATTAAATGGTTCGCCCCTTTCCTGTCCTTTGGTCGTTTCACAGCTAAAATAAATTCTCGGGCTTAAAAATTTGACAGTAAAGTGAACTTCAAAGCTCATATTGACTAGTTTTTGCGGAAGAGATGTCAAAAGGTCTTCTTTGCAAGATGGACTGGGGTGCAGACGCTCATTTTTGCTTCGCCTTTAATAGATCACTTGTGAGATCAAAATTAGATTATGGGTTGCAGTGTTTAATAGTTTCGTAAGTCAGTCATTTGAAAAAGCTTGAACCTATTCAGAATCAGGTCTTCGACTATGCTTTGGTGCTTTTCGTACCTCCCTATGCAAAGCTTATAGGTCGAAGCTACTGAACCCTCCATTACATCTAAGATGGGAAAAAAAAAATTAAAACCTCTTCATATGCCTGCTAAAAAACTTAAAAGTAATGCTGATATCCCAACACATGAGAGCACTTTTCGCACTAAATTTACCAACTTCTATACTAGTAACCTAATGCTATTCCATCTTTGGAATCCGTATCAAAGAGGGATTTTTCACCACAGGTGTTGTCCTAATGCTGATAACATGCTTCATTTTGATTTTCCTATTAGTTCCTCCTGGACAATGTTGAACTTGTGATATTGACCTAACTTTTATGTCAATATAAGAAATGTCTAACTGATGATCTTTGTTTTTCAAGCTAAATTTGATGATTTTTTAGGCATAAAAATAATATCATCAACAATCGAGCTTTTATACGAGGGTCTAAGGTTTTTTTGGGAAAAGCTGTTGCAGTGTTTTAAATTCGAACTGATCATCGTCAGATTAGGTTACCTGATAGTGCTTCTATTTTCCTGCTGAATTGAAAAGGCACTTAAGTTGGCCCTTAGATTAGCTTGAAATTTCAAATATAAGTCTTTCAATATTAA
Organism: Ophioderma brevispina; assembly: GCA_023653785.1. Classification (NCBI taxonomy): domain Eukaryota; kingdom Metazoa; phylum Echinodermata; class Ophiuroidea; order Amphilepidida; family Ophiodermatidae; genus Ophioderma; species Ophioderma brevispina. The sequence continues at coordinate 29,926 of JAMKCH010023762.1, forward strand.
TATTTCTGATTCACTATCTAGTCTTCTATGGCTTTTGAAGGCAGAGAATGTCGTCATCCCTATAGTGCTGAGTTGTTTGGGAAGTTTTTCAATTTTTGGTCTCAATTAATAATCCGTTGTTAGCCTTGATTCCGATCACTTGGTATTCAAGGCATGAAAAGTTGATGTTTGGCGAAAGAAGCCTTAAAGTCGACTCAGGTCAAGATTTTCGAAATTCGAAATATTATTTTTTTTTTGTAAAAAATGAAACAATAGTCAACTAGAACTAAAGATAGTAACCTAAACTGCACAATTCCGAAATTTGAGATAATCTGGATTTTCTTTTCATTTTGCAATGCGCAAAGCATTTGGTGTGTATGTCCTTATGGTCCCATAGATCTGTGTATAAACAAAAATTTCCGCTCCGGAATTTTATAACAAAGTTGTGGATTGTTCTATATGAAGGAATTTGATTGAAACTTAGCAATTCTCACTACAGTGGAGAGTATAATGGACACATTATATATAATGTACAACAAAACAAACGATTTTTTTGGAATTGGGAGGGCGCCCTCGGCCCAGGAAATCTCTGAGTCGTCGGCCTTTAATATGAATATAACAATACTGAGATCCCCCCTTTAGACAGATTTTAAGAAGGCTTCAGTTAATGCTATATCAACATAGGTGGCAAATGCTGTGGGATTCATTTCCAATATAAAACGCATGCTTTCAACCACTTTTGGAGCTGCTGTTGGTAGTTCAGGTTTTGATTGGACGAAGGGACGAGATGTATTAGCGCGATGTAAAATTGGTCATAATTATATAGGACCCATAGTTATTTGCTTAGAGGTGAGCCCGTCCCCTCGGTGTATTCTTGTGATTGTGCCTTTTGTAGTACCCCGATATCGGTAACCCAGAGCCAAATTTCACAATGGCAGAAAGACATTATTGCTGTATGTTCCTGGTCCTCATATGGTACCACCTCAAACTTAAACGTAATTGACCATGATTATAGTAACATACATGTTGATAGTCCGCAAACTTTGTGTGATGATATGATGTTGTTAATGTTGATCTCATAGTAATGCATAACATGTGATAACGTACTTTAACACGCATACATGTGATGCACGCAATACATTGATAGTACGCATACCTGTGACTTATCATACTCGATATGCATTTTGAGTTATATACAACAAACTCTAATTATGATTCAAATGTGACACACATTATCTCCCTGACATACTAAAATTACACAAAGATCGGTACGTATACCAGTAGTAGTAGTAGTGATTAAATCCGAAAATCTTGAACTCGAGTGAGATTAATTTTTCTTTCTCTAGTCTTGTTCTCTTCTCTTGCTGGAATACATAGAGCATACTTGCACCAACCTTTTCGAATGAAAACAACTGTTCTGGAACTGTTGAGTGGTGCATGTCTATCAGAAGGCAACAAAGAAAAATTTGTTCAGCTAAAGCTGGACTTTAAATCAATGCTATCCACCCTGTTACTGATTCTTATACTAGATTACTCAGTGGTCGGTCGATAACGAACCCAGTCCCATCAACGAGTTTCCCATGTGGCATCTGGCCAAGCAATGTCAACGAGAATCCAAGGTCATTGTGTATGCTGCGGATCATTGTCAATTTTTGGGTGCCACACAGAATGTGTCGGCTTATCTGACCATTGTTTATATCGGGAGTTTATAATTATTCGGTGCAGTTTTTCATGGATAATGTTACCAATGTGGAGCCCCAAATTTGATAGTTCCCTCTTTGGTACGAGATCAATTGAATTAACAACCCCTCACCCCTTTTCACACACTTGAATATTCAAATGTTCAGGATGTGAACCACATGGTTCATTGAATGAATTTACATCCCTAACCTCAACTCCTCCAGATTCCCTTCTGATCATTACCACGATTCCCAAAAATTAACACCTACCAAAAAATCGCAAAAACAAGTTAAGGAAGGCCATGCTCCCGTAAACTGTAAGGTTTAAAAAAAGCATTAATATACAAGCTGCTTTCAGAGCGGCATGATCCTCACTCACCAACATATTCTTAGATGCGAATCAAAATCAGCTCAGATTTTTGCAACAATACTCTATCTTTCCTGAAAACTATTCCTCCACAGTAAATATAGAAAATATATTTTGGTGGTGGCGTTTTCATAGGCCATAAAGATACCACCGACCCTAATACAAATGACTTCCGTAGAAAGGATTCAAATTGCGAAGATATATTGGCAAATCTTTCAATTTTGCAAATGCAAAAACCATTGTTGTCCTAGCTGTTTACTATGGCCCCAAACAACACCCTAAGGCTCTCAAGTACCTAGCTGATTCGTTGAGTAGGTGTTTTATCAAAGTCAGCGATTCCCCAATGTTATCATTGGTGGGGGATTTTAATTTCCCGATATAAATTGGCACACAATGTCAACCAACAACTCAAAACCGCCAGTGTTTCATAGAAGCTTCTTGAATTTTCTCTTGGAAAATTCATTATCCCAATTGGTAACTGAAATAACTCGCCCTGTGTCATAGCGAACTTTTGCTTTGATTACCACTACCAACCCTCAACTTATCAGTGATATACATACAATCCTGGTATATCTTAATCATCTTAATTATAACCTTCAAAAAATTAACCTAAAACCCCAACAACAAAAATGAAATCCACCACGGAAAATTTTGATAATTTCCTTTCCTCAAAGCAGATGTTGATGGTTTTGAAGCAAAATGTTTAAATTAACATCACATGAGTTCCTATCCAGCCTCAAACCCAAATAACCACATGTTGGACACAAACTGGGGGATTGTACGGGACTTCTTACTAGAATCGCCTGATACACATTACCTTCAAAATTGAGGTCGTGGAAACGAGCATCTCCCCTGGACACACGTGACATAAGCGTCAAATGAGAAAACCTGACAAACTTCACAGTTTAGCCAGGAAACATCAAAAAACAGGTATATCTTCTTGGAAAACTTCCCCAATATAGAAACAAAGTTGCAAATGTTGTCCACAAGCTCATGAAGATTATGTAACAAATCGTCGGTGGTTCCTTGTCGAGCGCCCGAAAACATTTGTGAGTCAGGAGGAATTGTGGGGACAGGGTTTGGAAATGGAGTACATACTTTTTCTATCCGCTCGATTTTTGTCAAGGATGACCTAAGCTAATAATTTCCGGGAGGGTGTGCAAAATTTCGTACAGTGCATTTTCGATAATCCAATATGGCCGCTACACGCTCAATTCCTTCAAATGGCCATAGTTTTAATCAATAATCCAAGTTTTAAAAGCAGAGGAATCTTTTGACGGGTTCTTGACGTGATTCGATCACAACGTTACCACCAAATCTAATATGGCCACCCTACAACCGCAATAATGCCCCGAAATCAGTCAATTGACCATAACTCATCAGGTATATGTGATGGAGGCAATAATTTTGGACTCTATACCCAGTAGGAACCCATATCTCACATTTCATTTTCCTATTAGTCCCTCCTTTACAAATGTTGAACTTGATATTGACCTAACTTTATGTCAATATAAGAAGTGTCCTAACTGATGAAATCTTTTGTTTTTCAGCTAAATTTGATTGATTTTAGGCATAAATATCATCAACTCGAGCTATTTAACAGATGGGTCTAAGGTTTTGGAAAGGCTGTTTGCGAGCTGTTTTTAAAGTCGACTTGCTTCCTCTCAGATTATGTTTACCTGATAGTGCTTCTATTTTTACTGTCTAATTGCAGGCACTTAAGTGGCCTTAGAATTAGCTGAAATTTCAAATGAGAGTCATTTCATTATATGTTACTGATTCACCCACTATTCTTATGGCTTTGAAAAATGCAGAGAATGTCGCCATCCCTATATTGCTGAGATTGTTTGGAGTATTCTTCAATTTGGTCTCAAATTGAATAATCCGTTGTTTTAGCTTGGATTCCGAGTCACTTGGTATTCAAGCAATGAAAAGGTTGATGTATTGGCAAGAAGCCCCTTAAAGTCTGACTCAGAGATTTTCGAAATTTATTTTTTTGTGTAAAGTCAAAAATATCGAACTAGAACTAAGATAGTAACCTAAATGCAACATTCCGAAATTTGAATGAATCGGATTTTTCGTTTTGATGCATGCAAACATTTGTTGTAGTCTTATGTCCCATAGATACTGTGTATAACAAAAATTCCGGATCCGGAATGGTTTTATAACAAGTTGTGATTTTCTATATGAATGCAATTTGATTTAAGCTTACAATTTCACACAGTGATTAGTATAATGAACAAGCAATTATGTCATGCAAAAAACACGATTTTTTGGAAATTGAGGGCGCCCTCCCCATGAAATCTCTGAGCGTCCTTTAATATATGAATTAACAATACTGAGAATCCCTTTCAGATTTTAAGGCTTCAGTTACTAGCTATATCAGATATAGGTTGCAAATTCTGTTGGATTCATTTTCTAATAAATAAAACTATGCTTTTCAACCAACTGTTGGAGCTGTTGGTAGTTCAGGTTTATTGACTAAGGGATGAGATTGTATTAGCGCGAAGTAAAATTGGTCTACTTTATATGACCCATATTATTTGCTAGAGGTGAGCCAGTCCCGCGGTGTATTCCTTGTGATTGTCTCTTTCTGTAGTACTCTACCGATATCGGTAGACCCAGAGCCAAATTTCAATGCAGAACATTATTGGCGTTATGTTCTGCCTCATAGTGACCACCTCCAACTTAACCGTAATTGACCATGATTATAGTACCATAATGTGATAGTAGCAAACGTGGTGATGAATATGTGTGATGAATGTGTGATAGTCTAGTATGCATACATGTGATACCGTAAGAACCGCATATAATTGATCGCACTGTACCATGTGATATTAGCTACCTGTGATCTTATCAATACTGATATGCTTTTGAGTATCACAACAAACAAGCTAATTTATGATCAAATGTGACCACATTATCTCCCTAGAACATACAAATTACACAAAATCGGTACTGTATACCAAGTAGTAAGTAGTAGTGTATTACTCCGAAAAATCTGAACTCGAGTGAGATTAATTTTCTCCTAGTCTGTTCTTCTCTTCTGAATTACATAAGAGCTTTCTATGCTTGAACCACCTTTTCGAATGAAAACAACTTGTTCTGGAACTGTGGAGTGTATGCTGTCTATCAAATGCAAAAAGAAATTTCAGCTAAAGTCTGGAACTTTTAAATCCAATGCTATCCACCTGTTACTGATTCTATTCTAGATTACTCCTCGTGTCAGGTCGAGACCAACCCAAGGGCCCATCAAACGAGTTCCCATGTTGCATCTGCCAGCAGATTCACGATAATTCCAAGGCAAGTTATGCGATAATTGGTCAATTTGGTGCCACACAGAATTTGTCGGCTTATCTGACCATTGTTATCAGGAGTTTATGAATTATTCGGCAGTTTTTCAACTGGATAATGTTACCAATGGGAGCCCCAATTTTTATAGTTCCCTCTTTGGTACGAGATCAATTGAATTATCAAACAAACCCCTTTTCATCACTTGATTCAAATGGTTCAGGCAATGTGAACATAAATGGTTTCATTGGATATACATCCAACTTACCTCAACCCTACAGATTCTTCTGATCATGACCAGCGATTTCCAAAATTAACACCCAACACCCAAAAAATCCCAAAAATAAAGTTAGGGCCATGCTGTAAACTGTAACTGTTTAAAAAGCAGTAATACAAAGCTGCTTTCAGAGCGGCAGTTGATCATCACTCACCAGACATAATTCTTGGTAATGCGATCAAAAATCAGCTCAGATTTTGCAACATACTCTATCTTTCCTGAAAAAATTCCATCCCAGGAAAGATAGAAATAAGTTGGTGATGGGCGTTTTCATAGCCCTAAAAGATACCCTATTACAAATGACTTTAACCGAAATATGATTCAAATTGCGAATACTATGGGCAAATCTTCATGTCAAATGCAAAAAAACCATTTTTCATAGCTATTTACTAATGGTCCCCAAACAAACACCTAAGGCTATCTAGTACCTATCTGATTTCGTTGAGTAGGGTTTTATCAAAGTCACGAGTTTCCCAATTTATCATGGTGGGATTTTAATTTCCTCCCAGATATAAATTGCACACTGGTCAACAACAAACTCCCAAATACCGCCATGTTTCAATAGAAGCTTCTTGAATTTTCCTTGGAAAATTCACTATCCCAATTGGTAACTGAAATAACTCGCCCTGTGTCAAATAGCACTTTGGATTTGATTACCACTACCAACCCCCAACTTATCAGTGAGATTACATACAATACTGTTATATCTGATCATCTTATTATAACCTTCACATTAAACCTAAAACAAAACAACAAATGAAGCCCCCAAGGAAATTTATAATTTCCTCAAAGCCAGCTTTTGATGGTTTGAGCAAAATGTTAAAGTACACTCACAGGAGTTCCTATCCTCAAACCCAACTAACAACAATGTGGACACAAACTGGGGGATTGTACGGGACTTCTTACTAGAATCCATGAATACACATGTACCTTCAAAATTGAGTCGTGGGAAACGACATCTCCCCTGGATCACACGTGACATTAAGCGTCAAATGAGAAAACCTGACAAACTTCACAGTTTAGCCAGGAAACATCAAAACAGTATTTCTGAAATACTTCCGCCAATAGAAACAACTTGCAAATGTTGTCCACAGAGCTCATGAAGATTATGTCAACAATTTCGTCGTGGTAGCCTTTCCGAGCGCCCGAAAACATTTTAGTCAGGAGGAATTGTGGGCACAGGGTGGAAATGGAGTACAGACTTTTTCTATCGCTCGATTTTTGTCAATGATGACCTAAGCTAATAATTTCTTGAGGGTGTGTGTGGCAAAATTTCGTGCAGTGCATTTTCTATAAATCCAATATGGCCGCTATCACTCTCAAATTCATTCAAATGGCCATTATTTTATGCAATAGATCCAAGTTTTAAAGCACGAGGAATCTTTTGGACGGTTATGACGTGATTCGATCACAACGTTACCACCAAATCTAATATGGCCACTAAAACCCAATAGCATTCCATGCCCCAAATCTTCAAGTTACCATCACTCACCAGTTACATTTTGTGATGGAGGCATAATTCTGCGCTCTATACCCAGTAGGAACCCATATCTCACATTTCAAGTGTGTTACAAGCCTACCAATCAAGATGGAAGCCAATATGGCTGCCTTTCAATCTTTAAAACCTACATTGTCATATATCAATATATATTGGCCGTCATTTTGAATTTAAGCATGTTGTCAAAACAAATATACCAGATATGAGTTATTAATGTCCAAAGACATACATCTCATACTTTAATTTAAACTTTAATACTCATTTTGGGTGTTTTAACTAATACAATACAGATGTATCGTAATTTATAGGTTTTAAAGAAGGTAAAAAGCAGCCACATTGGCCCACCATCTTAACATTTTTGGCATGTTAAGAAACAGAAATTCCAGATAAGAATGTCAAATGGTCAATACTTATCCCATACCTTAATTTACACCTTTATAATAATAATTAGTTGATGTAACTACATATAATACACATATAATGTAGGTTTTACTATTTTTAAAGGCGGCTGTATTGGCTGCCATCTTGAATTTTAAAAATGTCCATTACATAGAAATGGCAGTTAAGGGTTTCTAGTGATCAAATACATGTATCTCATAAGTGTAAGCATAAGCATGCATATCGACACTGGAATCAAGCCTCTTAACTGCAAATGTGCAGAACACTTGACGTGTCCTGATCGTTGGAAATGCATTCTAGAGGTGTTAAAGTAACACTTGCAGAGTGTGATCAATTCTAACAGATTTTGAACACCTGCAGAACACGTTTAGGTGTTCAGTATGTATTCAGTTGCGTAAATCGGTATAATGGAGGAATTAGTGTCATTTTAATGATTACGAGAGCATATTTGACTTTTTGAGCAGCCATATTGGATTTTTGTGGCAATGTAATGAAAAATTACATTACCAACACTTTCTCGTGCTTAAAACACCGGAGTACCAAGAGATAGTTTGTCTCTATCGGAAATACTTAAGGTTTTTAGTGATTTTGGACATGGTAGCAGCCATATTGGATTTTCAAAAATGGCACTGTAACAAATTTTGCACACCCTCCAAAAATTATTGGCTTAGGTCCTAATGAACTAAGATCTATCAATAGAAAAAGTCTGTACTCCATTTCCATCCTTCAGGCTGTGTGCCCTAGACTTCCACCTGACTATTTTGGTCGTATGTAAAAATGATGCGCACCGAAAACCTTGGAATTCCAACTCTAAGAACAGCAACTAAACTCTGCACAACAGACAAAGATAAAGCTGAAGCACTCAACTGTCATTTTCAATCTGTGTTCACCAAAGAGTCCCAACTCAAACATCCCGGACAGGGCATTTCACCGTATCCATCTATATCGAACCTTATAATAGGCGTAGAAGGAGTAGAAAACAACTACTCTCCTTAAATCCATCAAAAGCAAGTGGCCCGGATGAATTACCACCAAAACTTCTTAAGACTGTCGCCTTGGAAATCGCACCTGCACTTAAATTCTTATTCCAGCAATCATTCAACACAGGCACATTACCAACTCAATGGAAACAAGCCCTAGTCCGCATATACAAAAAAGGCAAAAAATCAGATCCCGCAATGATTGGGCACATTACTCTACAATGTCGTGGTCAAGTTTTGACGTAGTACTACTCGACTTATCTAAAGGTTGAAAGGGCCATCTTCATCGTTATCCGCTAAACTAGTTTCTGACGGATCAAAGGGGCCCGACCTCGAGAATGGATCCAGATCCTTTTTATACAACAGAGTAAGGCCGTCTCTGTCAACGGATCACATTCATTTGGGGGGAGTGTCATCTGGAGTACCCCAGGGTTCTGTACTCGAACCTGCCCTGTTCTTGCTGTATATTAATGATTAAAAGATCAAATCACATCCAATATGCGGTTTTTTTGCTGACGACAGCATTATTACCGGGAGATATTACGTCACAACGACCATACTGTGCTCCAGAGGGACTTGGAAATGCTTACAAACTGGTCCTCTACATGGGTAATGAAACTTCAAGTTGAGAAATGTGCCATCTAACCCATAACCAAGAAGCGCAACCTAGTCTTTCCAATATAAAATCCTTGGGCAGACACTTACAGGAGTAGACCGGGCGGACTACCTCGGTGTTTACAATATCAAAAGACCTTAGATGGGCTATGGACCCCACTGTAATAAGATCACGCTGAAGGCAAATCGTAACCCTTGGTTTATTACGTCCATCTATCTCCATGTACACATGAAGTAAAGGCCAAAGCTATCAGGCCATGTCGCCCACAAATCGAGTTGCTTCAGAGTTTGGAATCGTAGAACATCAATGCCTTGAAATCAAATTGAACAAGTTTCAACGGGCAAGCCCTTACGAACAAATATGCATGCATCAAAATGTGCTCGCACAAGCTTTGCAGGCAGCGCAACTTTGCAGCAAGCACATGCATGCTTGCAAGCTTGCACAAGCATGCACAGGCAATACATGCTTGAAGGACAGGTTTTGCAAGGAATGCAGGCACACTCGCCAAGTGTGCGACCATTTGCAAGCATTTACAAAGGTTTGCAAGCATGCGCGCACATTTGCAAAGCACACAGTGTTGCAAGCATGCACCATTTCCAAGCAACCCACACATTTTGCAAGCAAACTTTTGGCAAGCAGATACTGTACGCATGCTTTCTGCAAGCTTCTTGCAAGCATTTTTACAAAACAGGACAAGCTTGAGAAGTGGACTTTGTATAATTTGAATGGCAGTTGCATGTGCAGGATTTTACCCTTGAAAGTAGAATTTCGAAAGGTGAAAATGCTTCATATTATTCAAAGATACAATTATTAATTAGTTTTTGTAAAAACTGTCAGGGTTTTCTAAAATATACTTTGTTAAACATTGGCCTAGGTGAAATGATCAATATTATTCGACATTAAGCCTTACCATTGGCCTCGTCCATTTTTTTTAAATTTACGCGGCTGCTTGAGCTTGAGGGAGAAGAAAAAATAAATGCTGAATCTGAAGTTGGCTAAACTTGAACTGGTATGTGTGTACAAGTTGTGACTGACTACTTACTAGCAACAATGCCATCCACAAGCAAATTCAGCTAAAAAAAAAGCTGAAGCTGGGCAAACATTAACGTATTTCCTATTTTCAACAAGCTTCGCCTATGTGATTAACCACCGGCTGCCTGGTTTGTTACCAAGGTCTCCTTTCCAGCTGTGTATTTCCAATTTCAGCTCTTTCGTATGAGTGGGGTTCCTTGGTCCTATATACTGGGTAGAGGACTACTTTCTAACGATTATGGATGATCTAAGCATCCAGACACCAGTCTGGCTTCCTTGGAATGACGCGATTGACGGTTAATGATTTTGCAGTGATTGCAGAAGTGCAGCGTTGCACTGACATGATCGAAGCTGAAAATTGTTCCAGCTAGTACGAATCGGACACGACAAAGCCAGGCATTGAAGGTTGTTAGGGCAGTAAAACGGTCTGGACCATGCACCAAGTACTACAGCCACCACACACACATTCCACATTTATGAGATTCGCATTAATGGTCGTGTCTCGAGTGATCGAGGTCCAAATCTAGAGGCGGACCAGCGATCATGAGACATGCACGTAACATTATAAAATACACACCCCAGCATAGAGTATTTTTATTGGCATTGGCATTTTACCAAAGGCTATCGTAATCGTACTTTATAACTTGGTCAGATGGGATGAATTCAGCATTTCTGTCACCACATCCGTGAACCTCAGAGTCATGCATGCATGTTTCAACACTGTGCTGTTTTAATCCGTTGAGGCTGCCGAATAATCATAGGCCCATGAGGGGGGTGGCACAATAATACAAAATTATTTTGTAGGAGATGGTATTACTATAGCTGCAAAGTTAGTGACTGCATGGCATGGCTGGGGATGCATGTAGACATGGACAAGACAGAATTTTATTTTTTTTAAATGATTGCAATTTTGCATTGTTGATTTCTATTTCTACGTTGTTAGCCATTGTATAAATCATGAAGTCATGGCATCGCATATGACTAGTTTTGGTACCGCAACGCTTAAGGTTGTATCCTCCGGGCGACAAAATACGTGCGGGAAATATCCACTTAGTTCAGCGAGCACACCAAATGCACATTTCACGAGGCAATAGACATGCAGACGTTCAATCACACATATGCCAATTTGAGCAAACAATCACAGGGAATTAATGTAAACTAAGGCACTGTGCGGTTAGTACTATGAATGCGCATTACACTTTTGAAGGAAAATCAGCAATTTTATTCGGCTCCTAGCCATGCATCCGGGCTCCCATCGCATCAGCGGCCATTTATGTTTACAAAATCTCGTGGATGCCGGGAACGGACTGAAAGGCGCCCAACCCCCGTTTGCAATTTTCACGTTCGTTCATCACGCTCTGTTTGAATTGATGTGATTGCAAATATACGTATCTCGGAGAGCAACACGAGGGAAGTAGCAACCATTGAATCAACGTGATGATTGTATAGAGTTGTGTGTCAGTAAGTATTTCCTTCTTTTTTATTTTTAAACGCACATTCTACATGACAGGAATTTGCTACTGAAAGAGTATTACATGTACTGCCGCTCGAGACATTAAGGAAACTGAAAATATTGCTAAAAGGATTTGAAGAGCACATTAGTTGGTCCATGGTTCCCGTTCAGGAAAAAACCGGCTTCGTAGAGCGTACTTGATCCGGCACTGAGAGAGTGACATTGTCACATGCTTTGGACTGTATATTCCAGTATGGCAATTTTTTTCTGGCAGCTAGACTAGCGGAGCGAGGGGCATGCAGCTGCATGTAGTGCAAAGTCAGTTAGAACTTAACAAATATGGACACCAAAGTTAATAAACACGACATACACCTTACGCCTGCCCATTAACTTTCAGTATAACATGTACTCTCCGTCGAGGGTGACCGTCTTTATAACAGTAATTTAAATGCACAATTGATGCCCACCTTATTATTTTTGGACATTTAGGGGAAAACTTGGGACCTCCGGCTTCGTTCTTCGACACAATATCAATTTCAATCATCGTGAAGATACGGTTTCCATGCAAAAACTTATTGAGATCTTCATAAACAAAACAAATATCTCAAGGTACTGGAACCTGTTACATAATTTGCAATCCAAGGGGTAAAATACAAAAAAGAAAGGACTAGCTACCACTCAGAAAATTGAACCTTTTGAAGCAAAGAACATAAACATTACAATATGCAACGTTGACAGCTAGTTGTGTACGAATGTACAATTCGGATCTAGCAAAACGCAAGTACAACATGGTGTTGCGTTTGAATAGCAAAATGCCGTACAACACGGGAAGCATTTTACCCCAGCTGCTACTTATTGACAGCAATCCATTTGGTGATCTCGAGGAGTAATTTCTGGGCCATACAAGTTATTTCTCACTTTTTTTTTTTTGTGAAGACAGTTAGAGATTGGATTTTGGGATACCGAGCATAAGAATTTGTATTGTGCCACCACCTTATTGAATTTGGCAGCCTCAGCGGAAAATAATAAACTGTATGTTGAAGGATGTGGTGGTCGATTACTATTCATCCCTTTGTTTGCTTTTGAAGGGAAACTGCAACAGATGGCAGTTATCACACCGTCGATTCGGGTTATTACTCCTTATTTTCTCTCAATTTCGCGACTAAGTCACAACCGTACGCACACCAACAAGTTGACTACAACCAAATTTTAAAGCAATCATGGAGCGTGTTGCGATCCCAAAAGGCGCGTATGTTGTACAACTGAACAAAGCACAAATGATAGCAACCAGGAAAAGGAGGAAAAAAAAATAAAACTCCCTGCGGAAAAGGAGGAAATAAACTCGGGCATGGACAGATTATCCAGCTGTGGACTTATCGCGTGGGTTCCTGTGAGGTAAATGCACTAGCCAGCAATAATTCGGCATGACTTTTTGCCGATGAGTGAAGCTCATCCAATATTTTGTCATTTGGCAGACTTAACCCTAACACACCCGGGATATTCCACCCCCCGAAAAAATGGCGAGAGTCAATAGAAGAACGCAAAGTGGTAGCTGACGTCCCAGGTGCAGTGAGAAGAATTCAATAATGCTTTCCATTGCTTTGAGCCGCCCGGGAAAAAGGGCAGCAGAAAGAGAAAAAAAACCTGTTAGTCTTACATTGCAAAGGCAAGGATAGGTCTCCTGACCAGGAAAGCGCGTCCAAAAGTCAATCAAAAGCATGGACGGAATGTATGCTCTACTTAAGGGTTGCCAATTTCATCATTGGACACATCTGCTAAATTTGGAGGGCCCAAACGTACAGTGAACGTGGCAGAAAACCCTGCAGGACACCTCGGGAGGTCGGGTAAGGTCGTGCATGGTGGATACAAGATGTCAATTGGAATTTGTGTTATTATGGTGGACGGATCACAAGGCGATGGAAAGCAATTGGTTTAAATTGCCGATCTCATGGGAAAGCGGCCAAAATTGGAATCGGGAAGCAATAGGTGTTCTGAACGGAAAGCAGCTGGACTAAATAAATAGTTCTTGACATCCGATATGCAATTACAATCAATAGCAACTGATTAGCTTTTTTCAATGACTCTCGGACGGGTTAGGGTTTAAACACGCTCTTTTTCACCAATGTCCTATAGACAAATTAAAATTTCGCCTTGGCGTTAAATGATTAATTAACCTCTACAACGTCTGCGTCTCCATCAGACAATATTACTGCTTGACAGTAACCTGTTTCACGCATTAGGAGCTCCAGACAGACAACCGGCCGGCGTAAGCAAAAAGCATTCTGCTAATTGCCGATGGTACGTGTTTTTTTGTTTTTACTCTAGCAAAAAGTCACAAAAAAAATTGTCTCATGGCAGTTAAAAGCAAATAGTCTCTCAAGGGGAAACATGTCACTAGCAGCAATTAGCGAGCGATTACTTTTTGACAATCTCCTGCGGGGAAAGCGGGCCCCCTGCAAGGCATTAGCAGCTTGGGTTCTGAAGGTAGTGAACCGGGGTTTGCCATTGGTCGCAGTAAGTAATTTATTTTTGAGACGATCTCCTGATTGGAAAAAGGCCCGTCGGAAGTTAGCTCTGACCAGCAAAAAGCGCAATAAAATACTAACAATGGGGCTAATTGCCTCTCAGATGTGTTAAAATTAATGAGGGTTCTCCCGGGGTCTAATGAAAAGGGTCAGCGGATAATAATATTTTTATGGCTATGTGACAGCTATATGTGCATGTGCAAAAGTACAACAATACACAATTAGGCCTTAATGAGGACATTAAAACTTAATTAAATTAAACATCATTATGTACTTAATTAAAACAATTTATCATGGACCTTGCAAACTGTACTGTGATACTGATCAAAATTGGGGGGAAATGTGTACCAGTATTTTGACACCCACAATACTGGATGAGTTGTGACACACATGTAGGTGTTCCATATCAATTAATTTTTACAGGGTTATGATATAAGTGCAATTAAAATGCTCAATGTCAAGTAGTGCTCTAGCTCTTAAAAGTGTAATTTCAATAAGAGTTATTAATCTGGAGGAGAATTTAAGAAATTACCCTGCATGCATATGACTGTCATCAAAAATGATCTTTCAAGAGAGAGATAGTTACATGACTCTAACATGCCCACTTATAAAGAGCTGCATCGGGAGTGATCAAATGTACTTCAGGAGAGCTTGCGGGGAGTGATTCATATCACTAGCCTTAAAAGACAATTGATGCTGTTTTGATTTTTGAAAACAATGAGTTGCACCTAATTTACCACCCAAATACTAAAACATTTATTGTGTAGTGTTTCTTTTCTTGTGTTAAACAAAATTTATAGTTAAAAAAAAAAAAAAAAAAAATGCAAAATTGCCTTTGGGAAATGGTTTCCGTAGGGGAGGGTTCCAGACGCCCTGTACCGCAAAGCACCTGCGCACCTACAATTGCATGCGCCCTGCACGGCTTGCTGCAAGCCAAACGGCAGTTGTACTGCAAGGCTTGCGCATGCTCGTAATACTAAAGATTGTACTAGCTTGCAGCAAGTTTGCCGCATGCTTGCACTATTGCAAGCGCTGCGCATGCGCGATAATGTTCCAAAATACTAGCATGCGCTCGCTAGCTTGCGCAAGACTGATGTACCGCAAAGCACCTTGCGCGCAATTCTGCAAGAACCCTGCGTGCAATCTGCAAGACACCCTGCGCGCCATCCTGCAAGCACCCTGCGCGCAATCTTGCAAGCACCCTGCGCGCAATCATGCAGCATTTTGCAAGGCTGCGCATGCGCGTAATGTTCCAAATAACTAGCTTGCGCAAGCTTTTTAAACTGGCTTGCTGCAAGCATGCAGCAAACATGCAGCAAGCATGCTGCAAGTGCTGCAAGTTGTGTGCAAGGGCATGCCTGCAACGCCTGCTGCATGCTGCAGATATGCTTGCCATTTTCGTAAGGGGCGCACGGTTTGTCTTCAAAGACACCGAAGAACTACCTTGTACATCCGATCAAACACTTGGGGATGGCTTCTCTCCAAATAGGCGTCTAGCATCCAATTGAATGTTCTACAAAAAATCAAATTTACCTAGTAAATATCCAGTTTCCCCTATCGTCAAACCAGTAATATTTGGCAGATATGATCACAAATTCAAATTTAGCATTCCAGAGGCAACTATTGATAGTTACAAGTTTTCATTCTACCCACGTACAATTCGTCTGTGGAACCACCTACCAGCCTCGGCAGTTTCTGGACCCTTCACTCCCAGTATTTCAGGAAGCCAGTATACTAGCCATCCGGCAGATGATGAGACCTCCTGTGGGCGCCAAGTTTGTTATAGTCTACCAATGATTGCTAACTGTATATAGTGCACCAGATTTTTGGTGTGTGGTTTTGTTGGTCACCTAGTATTTTCGTCTTTCACTTAATGCACCGTGCCTGTGACGTCACTTCTGCACCAAGTCCCATTGTAGCAGTTTGTGTATAGGGAAATCTATTGATTGTTCTCTTATTTTACAAACAAATACAAAGTACATTACATTACACACAAGAAACGTCAATAGTGGAAGAAATTATGTACCATTAAAACCAAATTCAAGGGGAGCGTATCGGTTCACCTCTAGCATATTGAGAACAGGTTTTCCCTTTTGTGCTATATGAAGACAACACTTCATAAAATGACAAGATGGTTCACAACTGTCATGCTTAATTGCTAAAAAGGCTATTTAAAGGTACATTTCATGATCCTAGCACCTCATTTTTGTCCATAGTTGACCAGACACCTTGAGATAAAAACCAGCTGACCACGATGGCTTGCCTATCTGTTTGTATCACAGTGCCTCACAGGCCACCGTGTTACAATTCCTGTACATTTTACAGGCAGAAAAGTACCTTACAAACATTACGACCCACCTCCAGAGCAGATCAATTTCCATGCTTGATTCTGACCCCACGGCAGATATTGTGCATGGACTACATCACGTCATTGGCCCAGGATTTGTGTACTACTAGTGCCATCGATTTTCTTCTTCCTGAGAATCCAAAACCAGGTCGGTTTTATACTCTCCCGAAAATCCATAAGGAGGGTAACCCAGCTAGGCCCGTTGTCTCCTGTAACAACCACTCTACGGAAAACAAAACATATCAAGATACCTGGATCACTTACTTACAGCCTCATGCACAATCACTTTCTTCATATATTCGGGATTCTACAGATTTCATAAAAAACTCTCAGTAATCTGGGTCAAATACCACCTATAAGACCATGGATGTGGCTGCGCTATATCTTTCGATACCTCATGAAGAGGGTATAAGAGCCTGTAAAGAATTCCTGAAGAGCAGACCTGATAAGTGTCCTCCTACTGAAGCTCTGGTCTCTTTACTTGAGCTTACCTTAAAATCTAGTAACTTCACCTTCAATAATCAGCATTATATTCATATATCAGGTTTCTGGTACGGCGATTGGGGCGAAATTTGCGCCCCCATACGCCATCATCTTCATGGGGTGGTTCGAGGATAAGTTGTTAAAGAATGTCCCTTATACCCCTCGTCTGGTTTCGATTTATTGACGACATATATTTATCTGGACTCATGGTTTTGAAGACCTCCCACGATTTCATAAAAATGCTAATAGAGTTCACATATCTATTAAGTTAACCAGATGAAATCTGTTTCTTGGATGTCAAGTTTGGTCAGACTCACTAGACCATATCTACTGATCTCTATACTAAGCCCACAGATTCTCACATGTTCCTGGATCCCTCTAGCTGTCACCCTAGACATTGTACTAAAAATATTCCTTACAGTCAGGCTCTCCGCCTTCGTCGTTTATGTTCTAGTGAGTCGTGACTTTGAGAAACGGTGTCAAAACCTCACTGATCAGTTTGCTCGACGTGGTTATGAAAAGGCTAAGCAGGTCCATAGATCAGATGCATTGAAATATACTAAGAAGAGATCATCATCTCGTATCCCCCTGTTGACCTTATTTCATTCTAATCTACCTCCGTTAAATGCTATCATCAGAAAACACTGGTCAATAATAAAATCCCATAACAGACGCCTTACATCTTAAAAACCAGCATGCTGCTGCCTGGGAGGCACTGAGGGAGCTGACCGATAAGAAGGCTACCCACCTACAAGAATCAAAGGTGAAACAACTGAAGAGCGCCTCGACACATGGTTTCAGCACTTTAGTTTTCTACTTGGCAAACCAGTTCAGAATAACACTAACCTTGATGAACCTTTCTTCAACCACAAGATAGCAGTCCTGCTTCCCATCCAGACTGGACCTTTCACTAAGAGGAGCTTCAAATCTGTTTGAGGAAACTGAACAACACCAAGACGCCTGGTCCCGACAGCATTCTAGTAGTAATCTGGAAGAGTCCACTATTCCATGATCAGCTGTTTGAATTTTGTAACAACGCCTACATGGGAAACAAACCAGCTGCCTTATCAACATCGTTCATCACTCCTCTACCAAAGGAAGTCGATCTCCAACAACCCCAAAACTACAGAGGAATTACACTGTCACCACTGGCCTCTAAGATCTACAAATCTTAATGCTGCTGAACGGAATCACTTCTCACATAGATCCCATTCTCAGACGGAACCAGAATGGTTTTTGCAAAAGCAGATCAACACTACCTCAGATACTTGCCCTCAGAAGGATCATAGAAGAGTTGAGAATTTCCAAGATAAAATATTCAATTGTGTTGTAGACTTCTCTAAGGCTTTTGACAGTGTCAACAGGGATGTAATTCTGCATACTCTTACCAACTATTGTATCCTAGACGAGACTGTCAAAGCAATTGTCATCATGTATGATAACCCATCTTGCTTTGTCCAGACCAAGGATGGGCCCACAAAGGAGTTCGTAACAACTACTGGAATCATCCAAGGAGATATTCTTGCTCCCTATCTTTTTGTAATTGTGGTTGATTATATCCTCAGACAGAGTCTTGACATCATGAACGACGAACTACTCACCATCAAACCCAAGCGTTCTAAACGTCACCAAAGTCAGCATCTCGCAGACCTTGACTATGCAGATGATCTAGCTTTAACAGCCGATCCGATATGTGGTGCACATGATCTACTAACATCACTTGACAATGCTGCTGACAAAGTCGGCCTACATCTAATTGCCAAGAAGACGGAATATATGACCGTGCACTACAGATGGTACCCAACTCAAAGAGGTCAGGGACTTCAAGTACCTAGAGTCCTATGTTGCCGACAGCAAGAAAGACTTGCTGTCACTCAAACGACAAGCTTGGAATGTCTGCAATAAACTACACCACTTATGGCAATCTGGTATCGCCAATTCAACCAAGCTGAAGTTCTTCAGAGCCTGTGTAGAGAGTATCCTGTTATATGGATCTGAGACCTGGACCATGAAGAAAGAGCTACAGGATAGACTGGATGGCACATACACCAGGCTTCTTATGCGAGTACAAAACATATCCTGGCGTGAGCTCATGACCAAAGCACAGATAGATATATGGAGATATCCCTCCAATCTCATCTTCTGTTGCCCAGCGCCGAGCTCGATTTGCCGGTCACTGTCATCGTGCGATTTATCAAGTAGTCTCATCTCAGACATCACATATTGGAGGTTACCATGCCCAAACAGGGGTCGTCGCCCCTTTAACTACATTGACGTTCTGTCTTTCAACAGACCTCCAAACCTGAAAGATATTTTGGTTCATGCCGAGGGTAATAGATCTGATATTCTTTTACTAGTCATGTAACTAAGAATACTTTTTCTATTTGTCAAAGTATTGATTGTACCTCTCTAACAATATAATTTACCTTGGTGGGCCCCAGGGACTGATGAGGAGCCCATCATTTCTTGGATATTTCTACTGACTTTTATTTGTTATGTTCAAGGATTATATTCGATATAGCGTTAAACTTTTGGCCTTTGGCCTTTTTACGGCATGATACTACACCCGACTTTATGTAACTTTACAACACATGCCGCGGACGTAGCCCCGAACTTTATATGGCAAAAGTGTAGTTTTAGGACCCTCCAAGGTTTACTGGTTAGTTAAATACTATATATACTTATATCGCCCCAAAATCGATCTACTCACCTTCAGAAAACCGATGGCTGCTTTAGAACACATTTTTATTTTAAAGTAGTCCTTAAATTGAGGGAAGATCGTCTAAAATAGTCACTTTCCAGTTAGTGATGATAACCAGATAAACACTCCCGATGAGGCTTGCACTGCGTAGTCTAGCGTGTGCGTATTCTATGCCAAAACACGCTCTTTACCCAATCGGAACTTGAATGCCCCTTGGTTGTCCCTCAAACTTTTTGACCAATCGGGGATGGGTTACTAGTAGTAGTTTGGCCATTTCAAGATGGCGTCTTTCTTTTGAACGGGTGTGTTTTTACTCACAGATTCGCACTTTTTCTACAAAACCAACTTCTTTTTTCAGTATTAACCTTGTTTTCCATTAACGGAATATTATTTTTATCGATGTAAGTAGGTTTGATAATTTTGTCTACATGTTGGGTGTCTTTTCAGGGCAGAAATGTTGCCGATTTCGGGTGATTTTCAAAAGTTGTTTAACCTTGTCTGTTTTACCCCATGATTTCGGTGTGTCCTTGGTGTAAGATATTCATGAGTTAGGCTAGAGTAAAGACTCTTTTACGGAATAAAGCTGTAAAATCCTTGTAATCCTTTGATCCTCTTATTAGCAGATTTCATGCTAGGCTAATTTTAATGCAGTCTGCATGAAGGATGAACCATGATCCCTATGTCTTAGTCTGTGTACAAGGACCTGGTAATTGAACTGTGGAAAGATAAACTACCGGGTGCTATCAGATAAAGGGACCAACTTCATTCTCCGTTTAGTTTTTCAGAACCATGGCTCACTGACACCACGTCACCACCTCACTTCAATGGCTACAAGTACATTCCAGGACCGCTCACTGGCATGTAGGAAGGGGAGTGTGTCTTTACATAAAAAATTACCTCTCACATAAATGCATTGACACAAACACCAGGACCAGAATTAGACTCACTTTTCGTCGATCTCACTATTAACACCAACAATAGACCCAAAACATAACATTCGGAGTTATTTATAGACTGCATGAACACACAATCCGGTGACTTCAATCTTCTCAAAATTCTACTCATCCCACATTAATGACTTGATTAACACACGTCTTGCAAACGCTTATATTCCCAAAATTAATAGCCACACGAATTACGCAATAACACAGCTACCACTCATTGACAACATCTATCAACCCACTCCACTACCACAGACTCCCGAGGGGATATTTGTCACTGACACCACAGATCACTTCCCAATCTTCGTTATTACATCCCTCAAGCACAAGCACGCCACAAAAAAACAACAATTACCAAAACGGGATACAGAGATCACAACATCGAACTTACACAACCGCAAACTTACAACTGAATCATGGGAAAATTACTCACAGAAACATGACCCTAACACTGCATACAACAACTTCATAATAACTTATACCAACATTACAACGATTCATTCCCCTACAAAAGAAGACCCTAAAAAACCTTAATCAAGAACCCTGGATGACAACAGCATATTCCAAGTCAATCAAACAGAAGCACAAGCTCTTAAAAATTCTGAAGCAAAAAACACACCAGGCAACCAAACCGAAAAAAACCATACCAAAACAAACTAATCACACTATTCGTATCGCCAAGGAAAAAACACAACACAGAACCAAATCAGAAATTTAAAAATGATCTACCAAAACCTGAACATTCCTCAACAACATTCCAGGCAGGAACGTTATCTACTAAACAAATCCGCGACTTTTTCACTCTTTGGTTTTGTATAAAGTAAAACACTAAACTGACCCGCTTGCCCATAGCTAACGCATTCAAGGATCACTTTAACTAACCTGGGCAAAAAATTTGGCTAACAAAATTCACCTTCCAAAAAACCCATTTATTAAAACACCTTACAAAAACACACCCACTCAATTTTCCTCAATCCAGTTACTGTAGATGAAATGCACAAACTTCGCCACCTCCGAAAACCTGGGAAAAGGGCAGGTACGACAAAGAGACCCTGGGATGACTAACAAAGCATATGATAACATCATATCGCCTATTTGCACATATTTAACCAATCATTCCACAGGAGGAATTTTCCCAGATCACCTCAAAGCAGCCAAAAGTCATCCCTATTTTCAAGAAAGATGCACCTGACATTGCAAATTTACAGGCCATTTCTGTTCGTCCATCTTTTTCAAAACTACTTGAAAAAAACATGTACACACGTAAGTCTATTTCTCAATAAAGCACAACATCTGTCGACGAACAATAGGACTTAGGCCCACAAAACGCTCGACTACATGGCATCCTTGAACAACAAACCACCCTTAATTTTCACTAAAAAATAAACTCCACCCCATGGGGGTATTCCTGGATCTCCAAGGCTTTCGACACAGTTGACCACGACATTCTTCTTCAAAAGCTTTATTCATTACGGTTGTCAGTGGTTGTAGCCTTTGAGTGGTTCATGGATGTGTTACCAACTAACCGCTCCCAATCAGTCTATGTACATTCTACCGCATCATCTAGTAACCCTATCACATGTCGTTGGCGTCCGCACGGCTCAATCCTTGGACCCTACTTCATCATTTACATGAACGACATCGTAAACACTTCCAGCACACTAAACACTAATTTATTTGCTGATGACACCAACATTTTTCTCTCAGGAACACATAAATTAGTGCACTTTTTAATCAACATGGAATACACGAACTCACAAAATTCACAGACTGGTTGTCGGGCAACAAAACTTCCTCTCAATGTTCCAAAACTAACTACAGCTTTCTCTACGCACAACACAACTCCACCATGAAACACTAACCATTGATAACCAAACAATCTCCCAGGTACATTCAACTAAATTCTTTGGCATCACCATCGACGACAAACTACCATGGAATGAGCATATTATAACTCCCATCACTACCAAAGCCTCTCACGCAATAGGTACAATCTACAGAGTAAAAATCACCGTCCAGACTACACTAAAAATCACTATAACACATAGTTCTCCCGTACCTTAGCTGACTGGCAACATTATCGGGCCTCCAACTCATTCACGACTCGTCAAACTCAACAGTACACAGAAATGGGCCATCGCACTATCACAAACTCCACCCCCGAAACTCACACCTCGCCATTATTTCACTCGCTGCAAACAATTCAATTAGAAGACCTCAACCGACTTCCAACAGCGCCTCTTCATGGTTTGATTATCATAACAACCACCTACCTCCGAACTTTAACAATTACTTACACAAATAGAAAATCCACCGCTATAACACTAGACAAGCCGAAAAAAAAAAACTTTGTAATCTTCCCCTCCCTAAATTCTTCGTCTGAAAAACACTTTCTCAGTACACGGCGAAAACTCTGGAATGGTCTTCCAGAATCTATCACAACAATGGACAAACAAAAAAAACTTAAAATCGCAACGAAAAAACACATGTTATCAACCCTAGTACAGGGCACAAGATTGACGCCCCCATTTTTTTCCCCTCTTCACCTTTTCTCTACCTCATTTCTATCTCTACCCCCCTTTACACGAATCGGTTTGACACATCCAAAAAACACCTCACGGCAGCCATACTGGGTGCATAATGCTAAATTCACCCAAATGTGCAGATTAAGGTAGCTTTTGAATTCACTTAATCAAGCGTGGTAAAGACGTACAAAAGATTGGGGGGTTTTGGGTTGGATGCCCCCAGTTAATGCGGATCAATTTACCATCCAGTTGGATGGTCGGATTGTTCTATACTACAGTGGTAATAAAACAGCAAGAAATGTGTCCAGTCTGTATGTCTGCTTTTCCGTATCCTGGTATTCCTTTTTGTTTTTTATTAGTAATTCTATTTTTGTTTCTTACACACAACACACACACACACACACACACACACACACACAACACACAACAACAACACACAACACACATAGGAGATATATATATCTAGATATATGAATAGATATAGATATATATATATATATAATACTTAGATATATATAGATATATTATATATCTAGTATATATACATGATGTCTCTCGATGTCTCATCTGTCTGGTATCCAGGAAACTATGAAACTCTCTGGCGTACCGCGTGTATATCATATTACTGGCAAAGTAGCATTCCAATCAGTCTCAGATTAACCTACGTATGTAGTTATGATTGCCAAATCTTGAAGATGGCCAGCGCACATAAAAAAACATGGACAGTTGACGGGTAAGCAACAAGGCGGTGTCTTCCTTTCACGATTTCTCTTGAATTTGTGTATTACAACTCAACTTGTCGAATGCCGATAAACTTGATAAAGCCACTGAATAAGCTGAATGCAAAACGGACTGGTATTTGAAAGCTGACAAGACGATGACATTATGGCAACACTGTTAACGCTGGTCCCCTGTTTGTGGACAGAGGAGTCGGAAGGACTGCAGCCTACCCGGTTTCTGGTCACGTGATATGCATACGTGGAAAATGCCTTTTGAAAAAACTACAAGAATATTGATAATTTACAACATGCAAGTAGCTATTTTCAGAGCAATATTCAATTGAAAATATGTTGACTTGATGGTGCTGATGGGTCTACAAGTGTTGGTCAAAGCCAGTTTTCTTCGCCGATATCTGTCTCTAGCTAAGATTGTAACCGGGCTTTAGAGGAAATAAGCCCTTATGTTTGGGAGATCGAAGTTTGGAAACACCAACTCGAGCTTAGTTTGCTAAGATACACAATTCTAGAGTTTTTATTCCGGGCGTTGCAATTTTTTAGCATTCGGAGAAATGGGGCACATCTGATTGGACATCTTTGGAGCAATAATTTTGGTAATGCGTTGCTCTGTTTCACGGTGCAGAACTGATTCTATGCATTTGAAGTTTCATCACGTGCTGAGCGGCATAATTGATGACAAAAAGAAACCTTACTTTCATTCGCCATATTTGTGTTGCCTTTGCAATACTCATCTTTTACGTGTAATGATCCGGAGATGTGTTCATGTCATTGAAGTGATGTGCAGCTTCTGAAGGATTGTACAAGTTTGCATGCATTGGAGCCATTCCAATCTGTCAGCCGAGGCCTCGTTTTGATATGGATGTACGTAATTTCGGAACCGGGCGGGGAATAACAATTGGGAATTATTTAAGCAGTAAAAGTTGACGGCTTTAGGGGATGGAAAAAAGGGTTCAGTCCTTTTGGATTTTACGCTTGTTGCAGTTCACGTAATCATTTCTACGTTCACCTTGCTTAACTGTGAAAGCAGTTCATCTCTTTTGTCAGTTTGATTTTTTTAGTCATTTCTATTTTGCCATGTTTGTGGCTCTCAGCCTAATATTTAATCAATTTTCAATCAATTTTGAACCTATTTGCAGTTTTGTTTCATTGAGAAAAACAGCAACATATGCAACAATCAGGAAACAGGTGGATCAAAAGATACCAAAACATTTTTAGGTTTAAGTTTGAAAATAAAATTGTTAGAATGCTTCTATAAATTATTTACCAAATATCCTATTGAGTCTGACAGACCCCACGCAACTCCGGCAAAACCTAATTTAGCAAATTTTGCTCACAGAAGAAGGGATTCAAGTATTCAAAATATAACTTGAAAAATAAAACAATGGCCTTATAGTCTGGCTTCGGTGTCTGATTTCGGGTCCAGACGCTTTGACATCCTATAAACAGAAAATTTGTCATTCTGTAACATCTTCTTTTTGTGAATTTTTTTATTAAACTGAACCTGATTCTGTTAATAAAAAATAAAAGCTAGAGAAATAAATGGTGATATTGTTTGTTTCTTGTGATATTTGATGCACGCCACCTCAAAAAAACATGCCCCGATGGCCTACTACGCATATACCTAGATTGTCATTATTTATTTGGTAGGAGACATTACTTTATGAAAATACTATTAAGCGCTATAGGTTTTTATTAGGAAGATAGTTTTGTGTTAGAAATTTTGTTCTTGGTCAAGGAGTTCAATAAAAGTGTTCCCAAAATTATAAAATTTTGCATGTGCCGAAATTTTCCAAGATGGCTGATATTGATACAAACCTTACATCTCCAATTATATAGCCTAGTAGTTAGGGAGCCAAGGATCTTGAAACTTAAATATTTGAAACTTAAATATTTTGCCCGGGCGGCTCTAAAATTTTGGTGACTAGATTCAAGTAGGGGAACATCTTTGGCATTAAAAACTGATGTTGAAATATTTTTTAACGATTGAATATCCAAGATGGCGTCCAAAATGGCCGCCGATTTCACTAAGGAACCGATTTTAGCCTTAATAGTACATGGGGAAATGTAATTGATGTTTTAGTTTAGTTTTTTTCATACACAATTTTAACACCAATGTTTTTCCAATATAGAATTGCATGGAGAATCTGAAAATCATGGGTGTCATTTTTTAAAATGTGTTCTTGGGTGTTTTATAAGAGGGTAAAATGTGTACAGGGGTAAACAATAAAAGTGTTTAGATTGTTTTAAAATATATACCAATCTGTTCGGTTGTTCTTAAGGTTTCTAAAAAGGTATAGTTTGCCATATTTACGACCTATTGTTTTAGTAAAATAGGCTCAAGACATTTCAAGGTCATTATTTATAGAAGGGTCCGATTTTGTTGAAACTGGTTTTAAATAGTTCATTGGGTCATACTTAATAAAAAAATGTATATAGATTCTGTGTTTCACCTTTCAAAGTGAGACTTTTACAGATATGACTATATTGATCTCCTATAGGCCCTGGGGACCACGGCCATATTTGCCCTCTTGATTATCATCAAAACGTCATTGACAACGCGACCTAAATGTTTTCGGCTTCTGTACAGTAAGACGAACAATTTGGCACCATTTTTAAAACAAACTGATGAATTTGAAATTTTTACCCCCAGTGTGACCTTGAACACGTTTTGCCCTGTAACTCTTGTACTATAACCCTCAGATAGGGCAAACTATACCTTTCTGTAATCCTTGAAAGGTACTGAACATGATGGTATATTTTAAAACACCCTTTGCCCCTTTTTATATTTGACCCCTGTATAAACCTTTCCGCCTAGAATACATCCAAGAACACACTTTAAAAAATGACACCCATGATTTTTGGAATCCTCACACAATTTTGATTTAGAAAAACCTTGGTTGCAAGATTGTATATGAAATTTTCACAAAAATACAGTTCCACATGTACTATAACTTTTGATTACAATCTTCAACTGGAACACGATTTGTGTCATCTGAAAGAGAATTTTAAATTATCTACACGCTGAATTTGTGAGTTTAAGAATTATTTAAGGTACAAATTGAGAAAAAATCACATTTTTCGGGCATTTTTAACCAAAAAATGAAATATTCGTATCTAATGTTCCTTTGATATGGCCAGAACCTAATCATCAATTAAGCCATCTTTGTCTACAAATTTGACCTAATAACACGTGTTTAGTCATATTAAAATTACAGTTATGTACATTATTCAGAAACGGAGTTATTCTGTAACGAAGGTCATCAATCAGTTACACAGCGAAGTTGGTTTACTGGGCACTTTTTGCTAAAAGTGATCATAATTTGTTGATCATGCAGAAAATCATGATCAAAATCCCTCACTTGAAAGTACATATAGGTGTCATTTTAAAATACAATGTAATGCTTAATCATATCTGATACATTGAAATCGATCAAGAATTTTAGCACTAAATGCACTTTCAAACAATTTTAAAAGCAAAATCTTAAGCAAGTATTACACTGTGATATCAAGTTGTTTAACTTTTTAAAGGCGAATGATATACCTGAGGTATTTTGTAGCATACCAGTTGAAAGGAATATGGTTGCAACCCCTATTATTTTGCCATTTTACTAATGAAACCATCTGTTTGGAAATTTGGTAAATCAATGTATACATTCTATTTAAGGCCCCATAAGTAGTGAAAATTTTCAGCAAAATCAACCAAACCATCAAAATTAGATTTTGGTAAAAATAAGTAGATACATATGTTTTCTCAATATTTCATTTAAAAAATGATCACTTTCAACCATAAAAGTACATAAATAGTGATTTTAAAATATATACCATCGTTTCGGTTGTTCTTAATGTTCTAATCTAAAAAGTATTTTTGCCCCTATTGACGACCTATGTTTTTAGTTAAAATAGGCTCAAGAGACCTTTCATTCAAGGTCATTATTTATAGAAGGTCCGATTTTGTTGAACTGGTTTTAAATAGTTCTTGGGTACATCCTTAATAGAAAAATGTATAAGATTCTGTTGTTCAAACCTTTCAAAGTGAGACTTTACAGATTGACTATATTGATCTCCTATAGGCCCTGGGGACCACGGCTCCATATTGGCCCCTCTTGATTATCATCAAAACGTCATTGAACAACGCACGTAAATGTTTTCGGCTTCGGTACATTAATACTAACCATTTGGCACCATTTTTCAAACAAATGATGAATTGAAATTTTTAACCCCCAGTGTACCTTGAACGTGTTTTGCCCTGTAACTCTTGTACTATAACCCTCAAGGAGGGCAAACTATACCTTTCTCGTAATCTGAAAGGTACTGAACATGATGTATAATTGTCAACACCCTTTGTCCCCTTTTATATAATTGACCCTGTCAATAACCTTTACAGCTAAATCCAATACACCAAGACACACTTAAAAATGACCCCCAGATTTTTGAATCCCCCATCCAATTTTGATTTAGAAAAACCTTGGTTGCAAGAATTGTATTGAAATTTTTCACCAAAAATACATGTTCCACATGTACTATCACTCTTTGATTACACTCTTCAACTGGAACAATTGTGTCATCTGAGAGAATTAAAAATTATCTACAACGCTGAAATTTGTGAGTTTAATAATTCTTTAAGGTACAATTTGAGAAAAAAATCACATTGTTTCGGGCATTTTTAACCCAAAAAATGGAAATAATCGTATCTAATGTTCCTTTGATATGGCCAAAATCTAATCATCACTTAAGCAATCTTGTCTAAAAATTTTTGACCTAAACACGTGTTTTAATCATATTACAATTCCGTTATGTACATTATTCAGGAACGGAGTTATTCTGTAAACGAAGGTCCATCAATCAGTTAGCAGACAGCGATGGTTCTGGGCACTTTTTTGGCTAAAGGGATCAATTGTTTGATCATGGCAGAAAATCATGATCACAATCCTCACGGTTGAATGTAACATCTAGTGTCATTTTAAATACAATGTACTGCTTAATCATATCTGATACACTAATTTGAACGATCAGACTTTTTAGCACTAAATGCACTTTCAAATTCAAACAATTTTAAAAGCAAAATCTTAAGCAAGTATTACAAACCCTGTGATATCAAGTTGTTTACCTTTTTCAAAGGCGAATGATATACCTGAGGTATTTTTGTAGCAACCATTGAAAGGAATATGGTTGGCACCCCTATTATGTTGCCATTTACTAATGAAACCATCTGTTTGGAAAGTTGGTAAATCACTGTATACATTTAAATTAAGGCCCCATAAGTAGTGGACAATTTTCAGCAAAATCAACCAAACCATCAAAAATAGATTTTGGTAAACTAAGTAATACATATGTTTTCTCATATTTCATTTACAAAATGATCCACTTTCAACCATAAAAGTAAATAGTGATTTTAAAATCCCTACTACAATTTTTAATAAAAGTGTTTAATTTTCATGAAATATTACTCAATGTTTGTGGATGACAAGTACACTAATATACCAATAGAAACACAACTAAACTTGGTTATTTACACGATTTTGTATTCAAAATATCAAATCAACAGTATGTAAAATTCATAAATCTTTGGTCGCCATTTTCTCTAATTTCATATTCGGCTAATATGATTCAGCTCTTCCCACATAACTCCACCATTAAACATCCAATTACAATTGGCTCGGATTGGTTGTCCATGGCAACCGCGGAAAAAATCCGGCTTCATTATTCAATGGGGATTTAATTTTATTACATAACTATTTAAAGTTATCATTAAAATAATACATGTATCCAAAGTTACAAGGGTTGAGCTGAGTGACTATTTTTCTATGGGGCAATTCACTGTAGAATTTCACTACTTATGGCCTAAAGGGATAGCAGCGATATTGCGAAGATTCGAAAATTGGAAATGCATTGTTTTAACTTATAATATAAATCAGGGATAATTGTGTACAATTCCATATAACTGCTTTAATGTAGAAACACCACCAATTAGTGAAAAAATGACAGTATTTGAGGAATTTGTCATACCGGCCCGCTAATAGACATACAGTGATGACGTCTCAAAATCACAATTAACATCTGTTGTTTGTTTACACTAGCACAGAAAACAAAGATCATAATGTTGTGTTTGAGATCCAACTGTATTGATCATGGTGCACAATAATCACGCTGAAAATAAATCGGGATATTCCAACCGAAATGGCTTATTTTTTATCTCAATTCGGAATTTTGATAACGCCGTTATAGAAAATTAAAGAATCAGATAAAAAGTACTAACTTGTCTTTAATAGCCCGGATTTCAAGCCCAACCACTTGCAGGTTATATCCATGCCAGTAACAAACATACAAAAATAGAATTTTGAATGATGTTTCGATGTTTCGATTAGCATTACGCCCTGACATAGAGTCTAATCCGGTCCATATAAAGCCTAAGTTTTCCCTGCCAGGTTTTTGCATCGGGTCGCGGTACAGTGGGGTCCAGAACGGTCTCAGTGCGACGCTGTTTATGCTGTAAACCTACAATTGTATGTCATGTCCCGACCCAACATTTGACCACCAGGACAACACTCGGGTTATATGTATCTGTGAACATGTAAGTGTAGCAAACGTATTCTGGGTACCACTGTTCATCGCTCAGCATTGAGGTTTTCACAATAGTTTTAGTAGTCTTACTTCCCTGAATGAGGACGGTACGCTGCCTATTGACTCCAAAAGCAAATGTCATCTCCCGTTGAAAAAAAATGCTGCTCAACTCCAAATTAGCATGTACTAATTCTAGCGGTAAGTGTAACGATTGTATTTTTGAACTTCCTTGTTTTTTTATCTTTGAACCTCCAAGAGGTAGCATCTGCAGTTATTCTTTTCATTAATGTTCATACATTTTTCACAATATTAACAACATACATGTAATATTCCCATCAATATTCACTCAACACATCAAATAAGTTTTATATGTGTGTCGGTATGTCAATGAAACATTCCCGTAGGATGTTGGTGGCTAATTTGATTTTCTTGCTGTTTTTGCATTCAATACGGACCAGACAGTCATAAAATGATGGGGTGCAAATTTTCGACTGCTTTCCCCCTTCCCCCTTCCGCAAGGGGAAATTTACTACAGGGAAAAATTATAATCGCGTCAAATTGTGTTTTAATGTGGCATTAACATTTCAGTCTCTCCTTATAGGATTAGAAAAAGTATTTTTGCCTACTTCCAACTTTTATTTAAAGCGCTATAGCCCCAGCCCCATAATGGTTCAATGTCATCCTGGGGTCAAATTTACCCATGCTCAGATTTTGTTAAACTGGTGATAGTTTTGTTTTTATTGTCTCACCATGATCCAAAACTGGTATTATTTACAGTGGTGCATTGATGGCTAATCATAGCAAAATGTCGCAAGGGTCTACATGGGCTATGGGGGGTCAACCAGAACTGTCCCTGGGATGTCGCCAATGGTGAAAACAAGATCAATTAAAATGCATTTTCTGTTTCAGTATGACCAAGGAAGCATTTTGACGACCACTTTCCACAACATCGGAGCATTTAACCCCATGTGACCTTACCCATTAATGGGCTATACCGCTTTACTAAAGGTTGGAACCTAGGCAAATATATACTTTTTCTAATCCGTATGAACGATGACAAACGCTTTAGTGTACATTGAAACACATTTTGACTCGATTTTAAATTTTTCCCTGTACTAACATGTGGCCCCATTTGAAGAAGGGGCCACAGTATGGGGGTGACAATTTGCAACACCCATCATTTTCTTACATTTTATGTCCTATTGAAAACCAAACACAACAAAAATCATTTTATTAAGCAGAAAATCCATCGGGAATACACACCAACACACCCTATAAGTACATTCCACTCATGCAACTTACATGTATTTACATAATCGTTTCTTTTATTTTTCGTACAGATGATTTATTTTTAATCTCTAATTGACACAAGTAGAACATAGGAATAAAGCGTTGTTTTTCATTTAATATTCATTCTTGGATTTATATCCGAATACATGCCCAAAATTATTAAAACATTCTTAAATTATATTGGTTTTTTCATGTACCAACCACATACTATCTTATCTAAGCTCACTTCAAAGGAACATTGCGTCAGGTACTATGATATCTTTAACTGATTCCAAAATAAAATATTTCTAGAACACATAAAGAAATGTCAATCATAATCTTCACTACTTTTACAAAAGTTGCATTCATCTGTAAGATAAGTTCCATTTGCCAAGATATTTTTTCTTGCACGGATAAAATTATAATAGACATTCAATTGGAAATGCCAATATTTTCTGAAATCTATACCTCAACTTAAAAACTTAATATATTATTCCATTCTTTCCATATTAAAACTTCTCTCCCGTAACTAACACATATGGTCTTCGTTTGTTTTTGTTTTGTTTGATTTACAATTCATATTCATAAATTTCTTTCGATTTGATCATAGACACATGTACCACTTTCCCATACGTAATATAAAGTAAGAATTATTATTTTTACACAACAGCTTAGGTCTCTATCTCTTAACTCATTTTTTTCGTACTTGTTTTCCAACTGGCGGAATGGACTTAATCACTGGTAAATTAAACAAGTTATAATGACATTTTACTATCTTCGTCAATTCATCCTAGATTTAGGAATCTGTTTCCAATGAAAATATCATCCACATAAATTATTCAGATTTTTCCATTTCTATTTCGTAAAAACAAAACTCAACCTTATTCTTATATTATATCATTACCAGTACCCCAATAAAATGGATGATTAGCAGTAGTCTTTATTACACTTTTTTGTAGATATACCATTAGATTAAAATTTTATTAGGTCTTAGAAAACAACTGGGATTTTGCCATTGAATATATCTTTTACATCTTCCCAGTACCATTTAGATCAGTTAGCAGGCAGCCTCCCACGGGTTTCAAACCATTTAAAAATTCTTTTCCATGATCCATCATTTGTTTTGATCAAAACACCTCTGGATAATCCATTTTATAGTAAGAGCCAAATTGATATTCCAGATAGGCATATTCAAACACCATATTCCATATACCCGTATGGTTTCCCTTTTACCTTCTCACAGCAGTTTTAAACCCCAAAAACCTAAATATCTGGTGCATTGACCTCTTTAATGACATATTGGAACATGTTGCAATTCTAACCCGGCACTATAGAATTTGAAGAGATTCCAAAGTTTTTATGATAGTTATTTTACCACATATTTAATTGCCTTAAAAAATGCATACTTAAAAAAAAAAAAACTGATTATTTTTTTTTTTCCATTGAGATCCTCTGCTACTTATTTATCCTTACTGAAATAAATTCCTAAAACATTTAACAGGGTTTCTGTCCATTTTATTTCTTGTTTAATTTAATAGGTAATAAACGTTGACCCAGCCACATTGTCCCTCAATTTTATTCAAATTCTCACTACACCCAGGCATCACTGAAAGTTTTCACAACTCAATACATTCGTAAGAGAAAGTCCCATTCACTGACGATATAGTATCATCTGCTAACTGCGAAATCTTAATTTCAAGGTTTTCTCATTTTAATGTACAACAAACACCTTTGGCTATATACTTTCCTTATATGTGTTGACTATATTCTGTCAGCCAGCATTAACAAGGCGGTTCTCGCACAAGCTCGCCTGCTTTGCGTAGAGCTGTAAGCACAGAGCAGAAACACCAGATTGCAACGATTATGAGTACAGGGTGTTGCCAAAAAGTTGTGCAGCAGATACATGGAGGATTTCAGATATCCCCCTCACCCCGCACCCCACACACCTCACCCCTACGCAACACCCCACCTCACCCAATCCCCAACAACCGCAGACACCGCACCACCCTCCCCACACCTGCAACCCCCCCCCCCTCCCACCACCCACAATACCCCACCCCTCCCCAAACCCCTCTCCAACCCCCCACGACCACCCACCCCCTCCCCAACCCGCCCACCGCCGCAATAACCACCAAACCCCCTCCCCAACCCCCGCAATACCCAACCCCTCCCCACCACCCTCACTACCCCCAACCCCCTCCCCACACCCCGCAATCAACCCCAACCCCCTCCCAACATACCCCGCATACCCAACCCCCTCCCCACCCCCCCTCCAGGCGCCACACTCCTCAATACCCACCCCCCCCCCTCCCCCAGCACCCCGCCTCAATACCCCAACCCCCTCCCCAACCCCCCATCCCCTCCCCACCCCCCTCCCCAACCCAACTCACTACCCGCAACCCCCTCCCCAACACACCCTCACCGACCCACCACTCCCTCCCCCACCCCCCGCAACACACCCCACCCGCCCCTCCCCAACACCCCTCAACACCCCCCCCGCATCCCCAACCACCCCACCTCACTACCAGCCCCACACACGCCATAACCACCCCAACCCCCCGCAATAACCGCCAACCCCATCCCCAACCCCCTTCCTTACCACACCCCCCTCCCCACCACCTTAGTACGTCCTCGTACCCCGACCAACCCCCTCCCCACCACCCTTTCAACCCCCTCTCCACCTCCGGGACCCCACCAACCCCTCACTCCCCCCCCACCGTCCCTCCCCGACCACTCTCCCCACCCCAACCCATAAGCCCCCCTCACCCACCACCAAGCAAACACCCCGAGCCCCACCCCAGCTCCCTCCCCAGCACGTCGGTATCCCTGCACCCCCACACCCCCACCCAACCTCCCCAACCACTCATTCAAACATCCCCCCCGGCCTCCCCAACACCGCCACAACACCCCCCCAGACTAGAGAAACACAACTCACCACGCCCCCACCGCCACCCCGTAACGCCTCCTCAGGACGGCCTTCGCCCACCAGCCACCCCCGTCCCCCCCCCCCGCCAAATCCCCCGACCCAGCACTCCACGCCAACTCCTCTCCGATCGCACCCCTCACCTCTTCCTCCCCTGGCTCCCCCCTCACCCGCCGCCGTCAATACCCACTCCCCTACCACCCTCCCCACCCGGCCCTCCATACCCCGACCCCTCGCCCCCCCACTCCCTCAACATACCCAAACCCCCTCCCTCCTCACACCACCCTGCCATACCCCAACCACCCTCCCCACCCTCGCCTCCATCCTCCCGCACCCCCCTCCCCACCCCACCCCAACACCGAGCCCGCCCTACCCCCTCCCCCTCCCCATCAACGCTGAGCATATGCGTCGCATCCACCTCACTAAGTACCCCACCGCCCTGCCGCCCCCTCCCACCACCTCCATCGGTTTCCCCTCCCTCCCTCCCCCCCCTCACCTCGATGCCCCCTCCCCCCTCGCCCCACCCCCAACCCACCTCACCACACCCGCCCCGACTCCCTCCGGCGCCCCGCCCTCGTCCCCCGCGTACAACCCTCCACCCCCTCACCCAACACCCCGCAACACCCCCCACCCCCTCCCCCACACCTCATACCCCAAACCCTCCCCAACACCCCTCAACAACCCCTCACACCCCCAACCCCCTCCCCAACACCCCCTTCAAACCCCAACCCCTCCCCACACCCCAACAAAACGCCAATCCCCCTCCCAACACCCTTCAATACCCCACCTGCAATAAACCCCAACCCCCCTCCCCAACACCCCGCAACGACCCCACCCCGTCCCGCCCTCCCCACACCCCTCCCCCAACCCACCCCTCCCTCGCCTCCACCACCCTCAACACCACACCAAACCAGCCCCGCTCCCCAACACCCCTCACATACCTCCGACCCCCCCCCTCACCACACCCCTCACCATCCACCTCCACAACACCCTCCACTACCCACAACCCCTTCCCAAAACACCCTCCACCCTCCCACCCCCTCCCACCCACCCCGCAACACTCCCCAACACTCCACACCCCCCACCCCCTCCCCACACCCTTCAACACCCCCCGCCCCTCCCCACCCCCCTCCAACACTAACCCTACCCCCCATCCTTACAACCCCACAAACCCCAGGCCCCCTCCCTAACACCCACCCTCCTCCCCAACACCCCGCAATACGCAAGCTCCTTCCCCAACACCCCAGCCACCCCACCCCCCCATCCCCGACACCCCTCAACACCACCCCATCCTCCCCAACACCCCCATCCCCTCCCCAACACCCCACCCATCCAACACCCCACCTGGCGCCATGTAAACCAGAAATATTGCATATCAATGTACTGTTTCAGCTATCGCAATTACCCATATTTAAATTAAGATCAATTACATCACAACATTCCCGCCTTTTAAAATTGGCCACATCATTTGACCGTATTATGATCCCACAACGATGAATGCCAGACTAGTCTGTCATGTAGTGAAGAAATTGTTGCCTATCCATGTACCGTTTCAGTCAACACAGGCAATTATGCCTATTTTAATTAGCTCATTTACATACCTAATCCGCAGATATCACTTCTTTTTAAACTGGCAAAAAAGCTGCGCACCATAACATGCTTGCATGCAGTGAAGGAATTTTGTGTATCCCGATGTACCGTTTAAAAAATATAATAGCGATTTATGCAGATTATAGCTCATTTGCATTTACTAATTAACCCAAATACGCCCAAAATCTAATGAGGTCGAGAACTCTTCACCCGCTTCCTTACACCAAGTTACAACAAAACATATTGCCTTACGGAACTCAAGATAACCTTGTACACAAGCTTTTTTTCCTAAATATGCAAATTAGACACCTAATTAAGCATAATGTAATCCCAAAATGCCACTTTGTACCAATTATGATTCACCCGAAAAGATGCCGGCATAAGTATCTTCGAGCAGCGAAAGGATTTTGCTCTCGATGTACGTTTTCAGAGATACAGTAATTACGGGCATATTTTAATTAGCTTCATTTGCATACCTAAGCCGCATGTATCACACACGTTCACATGCAAAAAAGATGCGCCCCATAATAGGCTTTCATACAGTGAAGGAATTTTCCGTATCTGAGGTACCGTTTCAAAATTATATCAAAATTAACGCTGATTTTGCATATTAATAAAGTAGCTCATTTGCATATTTAATACTTTGCCCGAAATACGACCAAACTCTAATCAGTTCGAGAAATCTCAGCCCGCTCCTTTCCACCAATTACATCATCAGACGCCTTACGGAACTCCATACTTTTACGGCACGCCCTTGGCGGGAAAATTTTCGTTAATTATGCAAATTAAATACTTAATTAGCATATTTTAAAGCCAAAATCGAATCAGATTGAGAACTCATGGACCCGCTGTCTTTCCACCAAGTCAATCAATCGTAGCCTTACGGAACTCCAATAAATCTGACACAAGCCCGTGAACACGGACGTCAGGCAGACAGACAGCATGACATACCTAGACAACAGACAGATACGGACAACAGACAGACAGTAAATACACCGCCGGACAGACAGACAGACGAGAAGGACCGAAAGTGATTACGAAGTCTCCTCTGCCGAACAAAGTTCAGGCGAGACAAAAAGTATGCCGAAAGGGGACAACCCTGGCGAATACCTCTACCGAGACCAAATGATTTTGGAGAACCACCCTTTATTTAATGGAATACAGCTATTTATGTTCTTATACATGAGCCTTTTACCCATGATATAATGTTCAACACGAACCAAATTTTTTTTAAGCATGATATTAGGAAGTTTATTTCAAGCGAATCAAATGCTTTTTGGAAGTGATGAAAAGAATAGCACCATCAATATGTCATTGTTTTTATAATATTCTACAACATCTTCCAATTAATCTTATCTTTTGGACGGCAATAATCTCCCTTTACAATCTATCCTGATTGATCTTCACACTGATTTTCCCGATGCACATATTTGCAGTCGTGTAGATAAGGACCGTAGTACATATTTTATAATCGTATTGAGTAAATATATTGGACGATATTATCATAGATATTTCTTTCACCGCTTTTTGAGGCAATAAACTTATAACAGCCTCTTCTTTGGTTAGAAAGATAGCTCACTCTCTCTCAAACTTCATTCAATGCGAATCTTCTGTAACTACTTCTTTTATTCTCCCAGAATGTTTTGTAAAACTCGGGGTCAACTCAGAATAATAATCTGAATTCTGCTGTTTCTCACTCATGTCTTCTAACCCAGTAACAGTTTTACCTTTTTTGTCTTTAAAAAATTCTAATATTGACTTCTTTTCACCTCTTTGCTTTCACCACGGCAAGAATATTTGGAATTAGTCCTCACCCTCTCTCGTGCCAATTTAGCCGCTTGATCTAATAATAATTGCAACCTTTGTAATATGGTTATATATTTTGTCTAACTTTGCTAGCTGTCGCAAGAATCATTTTTGAACCTCATTGGATCTAATTCCATTTGTTTCTTGCCAGATTAAGCCATTATGCCATTTGCAATTCCTCTATTTTAGACATTGCTATTCTATCTTTGGCATTTTCTTTT
This sequence comes from Ophioderma brevispina, assembly GCA_023653785.1. Lineage (NCBI taxonomy): Eukaryota > Metazoa > Echinodermata > Ophiuroidea > Amphilepidida > Ophiodermatidae > Ophioderma > Ophioderma brevispina. Next base: position 68,126 of record JAMKCH010023762.1, read on the forward strand.
TTCCAGTACCTATCTGGTAAATTCTTTTGTACTTTACACTTGCATAATTCCCATGTATTTGTTTAGCATATTGATTGACACGACATTCAGTTATACCGTTAACGAATGACGGCTTTCTACTTCCTCTTTGTAATTCTCATCTTTAACTAGGATGCGTTGAATTTCCAAGGCCGGGACCGATTCTTTTGTTTACCATTCTAACGTTTAAATGAATTGTCATATGATCTGACTTAAACAGTCATGTCTATGGTTCCACAACATTCCTTGTTGTTAATGGGCCAGAGCATTAGTGCTAAACGTGAAGGGCTGCACACTTGTGTTGATATACCATAACCCAGGTAATAATTGGGGCTCAGTCATGACTGAATGAGAATATAAACAACAACGAACTTGAAAGAAGGCTTTCCATCAGACTTCATAGGGCAAGGAAAGATCGGAACACAAACGATGGTAGAGGTGGTGTGTCTCGTGGCCGCTCGGGAATGACATAATTGGTACGCCATCCGGTTGAGCTTTGACTGGAAATGTGAAATTGTTTGGGTGCGTATACCGCTTTCTGCTGGGATGTAAGGATATTGTTATAGACCCTGTGGCCCCCCTACTAAAAAATCTTAAACCAATTAATCGTCATAGCATTGAGATATCAACTGGCGCCGAATCAACATCAAAAATGGGACGAGCAGTTTGGGCCCTCGGCGGGGACTTTAATGGCCTAAGGCGCCATTACTAACTGGGATTCCAATTCGGTCACGCCTGGATACAGACACGTGGCTATTGTCTGATCTTATGATCGAGATTGCTGATCAATTTAACCTCACCCAGGTAGTTTACAGAGCCACTAGAGGATTGAAAGATTAATTGATTTATTTTTACACCTCTAACCCTACTTTATTGGAAGGGGCACTATGATCCCGGGCATTAGCGATCATGATGCCATTCAAAGAGGTCCATGGTCACCCCGCCTAAGACATCACGGCTTTTAAACTAAACAACATCACAACCAGTTGAGGAAGATTGGGTTTTTGTGCTTTAAAAACGGTATTTCCACTCGATGGACAAAACCTCACTATTACATTATCCACTAAAAGAACAATACTCCTTGGATTTCACAAAAACATCAGAAGGAGGAAAAAACTTAGGCGGAAACAGCGGATTTCAACGAGCAGGCAGGAACTCTGGTATGATACTGATAACCATTCATCATTAGAAAAAAAAAACAAATTCCAAGCAGACACAAGATTGCATACTTGGAGCTGGGTACGTAATTCCTGCATGGAAGTCCTCAAGCAAGCAATTTTTTGAGGAACATTAAGTAAACTACCAAAGGATAGCCACTGGTATACAGGCCTAAGGAAGAGATGGTCAGATGATTCTGATAGTAAGGGGTAAGGACAGAAATTCTAAACTGCCAATTTGAGTCGGTTTCACTAGTGGAAAAAAAACCAATGCGAAATACTAACCAATATGCCCTCCAATGCCTGACTGGTGCTACATCAGGATGGTGTTTTAAAATTACTGAGAGCTTTAATGAAAAACAAGCCACAAATCGAAACTATTTTCAAAACGAACTCACACGCGCGTTAATTCATATAATTAAGAAACATCCTGTATACAGGTTCACGTTCCCTCAGACTGGCTCCCCACAACTAGATCTCCCTATTTTTTAAAAAGTGATCATGGGCCACGGTTCGAAATACCGACTTGTATCACTTACACCAATATGTTGTAAGATTCTGGAACATATGATAAGTCATAGTAGTATAAGGCAGCACTTCACAAAGTACAATCTACCTTTCTGATAGGCAACATGTTTTTCGCCAGCAGCACTCATGCGAGAGTCAGCTAATCCTCACAGTCAACGACTTGCTAAAACCCTTGATGACCGGGGCCTCAACTGACATGGTCATCATGGACTTTAGAAGTAGGACTGCAGGATCAGGTTGAAACCAACTCGTGCATTTGGGGTAAAAGTACCAAATTTGGCAAGATGTAGAGAATGATCCAGTGAACAATTTGGATATAGACCCAAAATTATTTTTCCAAATGCCGCCAAATTCAAAATGGCCGCAATATAGAGGCAAAAATACAAAATAAATTCTAAGTGTAACGGTGTCGCACGAATGGTTTGGCCTATATGTTCTTGATTAATGTTATTCTCCTTTGCCTTTAACAATATGCATATGGAGGACTTTGAGGTTTCAAGATGGCCGTCCAATATAAAATGGCCGTCCCATATAACCGCTTCAAAATACCATTTAAAGTAGCGATTTAACAGCGCTTAGATAAACAACATACTATCGGTTTACCTGAGAAGTGTGTATATTGATATTAACTAATTTTAAAACATTTGGTGACCTGGATTCCTTGTGATAATTTTTAAGACATCAAAATTAATAATGGAGCCACCTACTAAAAGTAAACAAAATGACCTCCACAATGGGTTAAAAACATGTTAATGAATAAAACTCGCATCTGATGTACCTGTTATTTTGGATATATATAGTGCTATACTGTTTGTTTGACGTGTGATTCAAAGTGCTTATTTAGATGTGTGGGGCCTGACCCATTCGATCCTAGCAGGATCATTCATTCAAAGACCTTCACTCTATACATGCGAAGGCCTGGAAGACTATAAGCCACCTCACCGGCACAGAATTTCCAACCATCGAAATGTCCAGTGACGGCCAAACTCAATCCCTGAGCAACTCCTCGCAAAAATGATCTTTCACGAACACTGATAAGGATCACGCACGCTCTGTTAAAAAAGAGGATCACCAAACTTCTTCGTGCCCCCGGCGTGGACGGGTGTCAATTTAACATCCTTTCCACCTAGATGAGTTTACCTTGCTATCAGCGAACCTAAAGATATCAGCAAGGCCCAGGGGTCCTGAGTAAACAGACCAGCGGAGTTTATGATGCAATGCGGCCCCCCCCACGGTATTTGAATGGCTTCCAGGCCGTCCTTTCTAAACTGTTTTAATGAAGAAAACTCGCATCTGTGATTAATTTCTTCTTGGAGATATATAGTGCTAACTGTGTGTTTTGACGTGATTCAAAGGTCTTCTAGAGTGTGCGCCTGACATTTCGAATCCTAGCAGGAGTCGTCATCAAAGACTTAATCTATCCTGCAGGAAAGGCCTGGAAGACTATAGCCACTCACCGGCAGATTTCCAAACCATCGAAAGGTCCAGTGACTGCCAAAACTCATCGCTGAGCCAACTCCCTCGCAAATGGTCGTTGCAAGAACACTGATACGGACCACCCAAACGCACGCTCTGTTAAAAAAGAGATCCAACCAAAAACTTCTTCGTGCACCCCGGGTGGTACGGGTCAATTTCAAAATTCATTTCCAAATAGGGGTTTACCTCTGCTATCAGCGAACTAAAGAGTAGAAAGGCCCAGGGGCCTGATAACATACCAGCGGAGTTTCTGATGCAATGCGGCCCACTGTGTATTGAATGGCTCCAGGCGTTCTACACATGTTGCCTTACCAACCAGTCCTTACCCATCTGGAGGAGGGCTTCTATCATCGCACTCTCCAAACCAAACAAGCCTGTCGACAACCCTACAAACTACCGCCCAATATCACTACTGTATGTTTCCTTCAAACTCCTTGAGAGGATGATCCTGGCCCGGCTGGAGCCCGTCGTCGAACCCCATCTGCCTGACGATCAAGCAGGATTTCGCCGTGGCCGGAGCACTGTCCACCAGATTGTAAAACTCACAAATAATATTGAGGAAAGCTTTGAAAAACGTCGTAAGGCAGGCGTCATCTTGGTGGACCTTACTGCAGCATAAGACCCCGTGTGGCACCAGGGCCTGACACTCAAGCTTCTCAGGACCATCCCGGATAGTCACCTTGTACAATTAATATGTAACATGCTTGCTAACAGTAGCTTTATCCTCAAGAGCAGTGATGGGCAGAGTAGTCGTCTGCGTCGTCTGAGGAACGGAGTACCACAAGGATCTGTACTGGCTCCCATGCTGTTCATCAGCTATTTACCTCAAACAACATCTAGACAATATGGCTACACCGACGATCTTGCCCTTCTCCACTCGGACAGCAGCTGGACAGAAGTAGAAAGTACACTTACTGCAGATATGGCCCTACTTGCAGCATATCTCAAGACCAGGAGACTGAAGCTGAGCGAAGCCAAGACCACCGCTACTGCCTTCAACCTCAACCCCAAAGGGGCTCATCGCTTCAAATCAACCTCAATGGAGCACCTCTGCCATGCAATCCTACACCAATCTATCTGGGAGTGAAGCTTGACTGGCAGCTTACTTACCGGCATCACCTCGAGTCAGTATGCGCCAAGGTATCTTCGAAGAATAACCTCCTGTGCCGACTTGCTGGATCCTCATGGGGTACCAGCCCAACGACTCTACGCACCACCGCCTTGGCTCTGGTCTACAGCGCTGCTGAATATGCCGCCCCAGCATGGTGCAACAGCTCTCACACAAAGAAGCTGGACACAGTACTCAACGAGACCTTGAGAACCGATACTGGTTGCCTCCGTTCCACTCCATCTGAGTTTCTACCAGTGCTTTCAGGCATTGCACCTGCAGTGCTTCGGAGAGAACACCACACGCACAAACTAGTGAATAAGGCTCTGCTGGACAACAAGCACCTGCTGCATAACACTGTCAAAGAATCTCACCAGCTCGGCAGACAGAGACTGTGCTCTCGTCGACCTTTCTGTCGACACGCTGCTAAGGCCTAAAAAAATTGTTTGATTGGCGTAACATAGGAAAAAAAATAGGGTAGGTAGGTCGGATTTTTTTTTATGTTTCACATACCAGAACACAAAATATATGACACACATACAAAAACAAATGGCACATCTCAATTTGTCTGTTAACACATCTTTTTATTTGTCATTTTGAATGTCCCGCAATCCTTTAGCTAATATCGCGATACTAAATGAAAATATTTGTTTACGTGGTTTTTAAAAAACTTTTTTTTTTTTGCACACAAAAAAATAAAAAATAATTTGGGTCGCGGTCAAAATAGGGTCGGTCGGGTACGCCAATCAAACAATTTTTTTTTTCGGCCTAAGCTCAGCTCCCCAGTCAAATATTACAGTCATGGCTACTGCATGGCTAGATACTTAAAGACAAGACCAAATTCTCTATTACACCTAGGACAGAACTACCACCTGTAGCAATTTCCACGCAAGGTAGGGGTCACTTGAAACCGATTCACCACAGGAGTTGGTAGGCTTCACACAGCAACGATTGCTGGGGGCTGCGGCCATCCCCAGCCGCCAATGTGGTTTTCCAGCACAGACTGCGGATTCACATTCTCAATGAGTGGCCTACCTTTCGTCCACCGTTGAACATGGGACTTCTCAAACCCTACAATCAACAGTGAGCTGGGCTCCCACCGTCTACAACATATTTAGCTGCTGCCTCATAGCAAGAAGAAGAAGGTCAAAGGTAAACTGACAAGAGCACCACAGAATAAAAAAAAGACAAACCATATTACATAGAAACAAAAAAACAGGAACTAGCAAAAAGAAAAAAAGGGAGAAGGCGAAGGCGTATGGGTGATGAGCCAAAGGAATCTTGAGGAGAGAAAGCTGAAAAAGAACAAGGGAAGTTAATGAAACAAAGATATGTGGACGAAGATAGCCAAGAAGGAGTTAGGGCAGAAAAAGTGGAGGACGGAATGAGTATGGGCCCAAAGGACTTGGAGAATGCTGAAAATAGAACAATAAGAGTTATTGAACAAGGGGATGTTATGAAACGCCAGGGGAAAGAAGCCAGAGCATGGACAGGGTGATGCTGAAAGAGAAACATGGGATGACGATGCTAAGGAGGAAAGACAGTTAAAATAAATGGAAAGGGCAAAGAATTGGTTGTTCTTCAAATTCTGTGAATGTATAGAATCATTAGAAAAATTATGTGCGAGGCAAAGTGCCTGTGATTGTAAACAGGCCAGTCTTTTTGACGTGGCGAGGTGACAAGGGAGGAATGGAGTACTGATGAGTTGTATGTAGGTTTGGTATAGAGATCCGTGGAGAGGGTGCCGTCTGCTTTCTTGATGGTTACATCAAGGAAGGCACTGTTGGTGAGGATATTCAGAAGTGAATTTAATGTTCTGTGGAAGGAATTCATGTGCCTTAGTAAGTGTGAGAAGGCCCTCCTCATCATTGGTATAGAGAAGAAAAATACATCATCGAGATATCGCATCCAAAGGCCCAAGTCCGACACGGTGCTGCAGTAAGCATTGCTCTCAAGGCTGCTGGACATGAAAAGGCAAGGAAGCGAGGGTGCATCCTCGTGCCATCGCTGGCCCGTTGTGACCTGCAAGGAATGTCACTCATGAGGTAAAACTATCTTGGTTGGTATATACTTCATCAAAGTGGCAGATCATCAATGGGGGAGTTGTTTGTGGCCACTTTTGGCCAAAGTTGCACAGCTGGCTGCGATGCCTTCATTGTGGGAAAAATATTAGTGTAGATGTAGGCGACATTCAAGTTATCATAATGATGCGGTTTGCTGTGAGGAAACTGGTCCTGATAGTTCAAGTATCCTAAGAAATTTCTGTGCAGAGGAAATTGCTAAATGCGTCAGGCAGAGTAGGAATGTATACATTATATTTGCCAAATTGTTCCAGTGGAATGCTAGCGTGAACTAAGCAGAGTAGTAGATTGCTAATGGTAAGATCGTCATCAGTATACGTTGTGGCGTATCAAACACAAGCACATTGGCCCAGACCCTAGATTTTCATTAAAATGGTGGCCATTTTTAATTATTAGTGGTCACATTGGATGGATTTGGGCTTAAACTGTATTGATAACTTTTAGGCAAGTGTTACATACAAGAATTTAAAACAATTGATATCTCTACCGGTACAATCTACATTTTAAGAATTTATGGCAGCCGTTTGATTTTGGTGGCCATTTTGCCAAAACACTGTAGGGGCCCTCTTGAGACACTGGCCAATTCACAAATTTAACTTAGATAAAACAGAAGTAAATTATGTGTAATAGAATTTTATACGGTGTGATATTAGTCATTTCAGCATTTTGGTGTGCCATTTTGAATTTGGCGGCATCTTGGAAAAAACAATTTTGGGTCTATATCCTAAAATGTTCATAGGTTCAACTTGACCATCTCTGCCAATTTTGATGCTTGTACCCCAAAATGCAGGATTCCAATTTGATATCATCACCAATCTGCAGCCACTAAGCAATTTGACACAGTCCCCCCACATGAGATTGTTACACAAACTTAGCATTTATGGCATTACTGCGGAAAAACTCACACGTGGGTTACAAATTTTCTTAAACAAACGTTAAACAGGGTTGTTGTGGATGGTGAGCATTCACAGTGGGGCAGGTTCGATCGGGCGCTCCCCGCAAGCCACCGTACTCGGCCCGTATTGTTTGGTAGCGTTATAAAACGACCTACCTAGAGACAACGTCTGCAGCAGCGGTCGTTTATCTGCCGACGACTGCTGTATGTATGTCCCATGGCAAAATAGTGGGCAAATGCAGTTCTATATTGCCAAACCAAAAAATGCTTTTTTTAAACTAAAACTACTCATTCAAAGAAGATAAAACAAAACTTCAGTAAAACTCGGCCTCAGTCTATCGCCAGGAAACAGCCGAGACTACTACTATCTGGGGATACACCTTACAAGACCTGAAGTGGATATAATGTGAATTTTGCCGTGGCGAAAGCAAAAGGTGTTAGTAGTATGCAAAAATCTACATCCCTGCACTACAAACCTGAAATCCACAGCACATAAATCTTGGTGCGGCCCCACCTGGATAGCAGCAGTGTCTGGGACAACAGTAATTAAGGGACCATCCAGAAGGTGGAACCGTGCCAGCATAGAGACAGCCACGTGTTGTTTAGGAAAATGATCGAACCAGTTATTACAAAAATGCTAAGACCCTACACTGTTAGAAATGTTCCTAATTTTACCCAGACTTTACCTTCAAAGACCGGTTAACCCCAAGTATTCAAAGTGGTAAAGTTTAATAAAAAGTTGTATGATGCCATAGCGACAACGCTTAAAATTTCGTCAGAGGATTGTAAGAACGTTTAATTTAATATTGTTTACGGGACAAGTCAAAAACAAACAATAAGGTTGGAGGGATGAGATTTTACGCCGTTATTTTATGTGCCCTGCAATGGTGTCGTATTTTACGGCTCAGTTATTTTACGTTCTGCCATGTTAGTGAGTGCCGCTGCCAGTCAAAGTTTATTTTTAACAGTTGTTACAGTGAGATTCTTTACAATTACTGACAATGCTACATAAGATCAACACGGGCAGGTTGCGATACCAGTCGTCCGCCGCCAACTAGTCACAGCAACAGTCAAGCCATTTTTAAGACCAAAGAACTAAAAGAACTTGATCCAACCTCATTTTCCCTGCAACATTCAACTCTGAAAACACTGCATTCTGTGAACAGCTAGGAAAGATAACAAACATCATCAACATTCAAGAGCATGTAACCACTAACCTAAGACACAAAAACACCTGGACTAGTTTACCACTTTGCGCACTAACCTCTGAGTTGGCTTCAGCTGGAAAGCGTTGCAGTAGTACTTCGTCAAAGTCAAAGTAACGATTGTTCGCCAGAGCGCATCTTACAAAACACGATATTGTGAAAGTTGTTATTATAAAAAAGGCATTTTAGCCTCTCCTGAGTCCTTTAATATGCAAATCTTTCAGAATACCATTTCAAAGTCGTGTTCATAGGCCAGTTTTTCTCTAACGATCAAAGAATACTGACACAGCATGATGTCTTCTTACAAAACCATCACGAACAAAAAGGTTCAAGGCTAACAAGTTTCGTTAGTAGGAATTCGACACCTGCAGGAAACCACTTTGACACTTAGATATCAGTCCATTACTAAAAACCAAATAAGAAGGCCATTAATCATCATCATTTCCATGGTCTTACATAAGCAGCTAGTTAGGGAAATTGGACAATAATTCGTTGGCTTGGTCGCAATAATTGTAGGTTCTCGCCATACATTAGGGAACATCCCAGATTCCAATATATTATTGAAAATATCTAGCAGTACAAGAAGGGATTCTTTTGGAAGGTATTTAAGAAATTATTAATGGATTTTATCTGGTCCAGTGGCAGTATAATGACATTTACTGAGAGAGAGTCATTTAGTTCGAATATGCTAAATGAACTGTTATACTGATCTGCATTGTCGGATGAAAAATCTAATTTCTAGTTCTGCGGTGTTTTAAATCTTTGAAATGTCCGAGTATAATGATTGCTTGAAGAATTGTGCTCAAATTCATCTGCCAGTAAATTGGCAATATCCTGGAATTCAGTACATTTACTTCCATGAGATTTATCTAGATGAAAAGTAGTATTATTCAACTGTTTCCCACTTACATCCCAAGCTTTTTTAACAGGAGTTCTAAAAGTATTTAATTTAGACACATTTTGCCTCCATGATTCCCGTTTGCTGTTTTAATGGTGCGTCGTGCCTAAGCACGGGCTCAAATACATTGGAGAAAATATCAAAGAGCCCGTGCCTAAGCACGGGTTCTTTGATATTTTCTCCAATGTATTTGAGAGGAGCAATAGCGGCCAGAAGTATGATCGCTCAAAACCGGCTATAATCCCTGTGCCTTCTTCCTGCATTCCGTTGCAGACGACACAAAAATGGCCCTGTAGTGATGCTGGAAGAAGTAAGGGACGGTTTTGCCGCATCCAGGCCGCATCGTTTCGAGAAATACACATCTGGTGAGGAAGCTTTGCTCATTACCTGTGTTCACTTGCTCTTGAGAGCAATGTGAACTAAAAGTGATCAAACATTCTAGCTTAGAGCCTGCACCTTCAGTTTAAACAGGTTCTTTATCAACTCTACTTCATCCAGTTTTTATGGATTTTATCAAAATTAATTTTGAGAAGGTGGCACCATTTTCCAAGAGACCATCAACAGAGACCATCACAGGTCCCTGTTCGTGGCATATTAAAATAGCATGATTGAAAATCCTCGGATTTTGGGGAAAACTTGCCTGCTGTTTACTGAATGAGGTAAGTGTTCTTCCCACAAGGCATTTTTCCAATCATTTTTGCACTGGTTGTCAGAAACCTAGTTTATAGTAACAAAAAGTACTCTTACAATTGAATGAGTTTCTGTTCAGTTAATTTAATTCACGAGAAACTCATGTGCCATCCAGTACAAAAATTGTATTGGAAGAATGCATTGTGGGAGAACAGATCTCCTCTTGTTTAGCTGTATCAACCATCAATAAAAAAGTTCATATCAATCCCATATAACTCCATTGTAATATATCACTACATTGACAGGAAGTATAAAGCTAGAATTCGTGCACATTTAGTATGCCGCTAACAATGATTAAACAATAGTTTAATAAAAAAAAGGTCGATAAAACATGAGTGACTTTACAGTTTTATGTGTGGCATTTACTACTTGTTTACTATAGGCTTTTCCCAGCCAATTTATAAAACGTTGTTAATAATTCATTAAGTGAAAAATGGTTTCATTTTCGCGCGAAATTGAATGATAATTTCCAAACGTGTTCAATTTAGTGATTTGGCGATCAATACGCTTTATTATTTATATCAGACTTTTATCAGACTTCTCGAGTGGGCAAATAAAGTTGTGTACATTTTTCGGTAAAAGTTCCCGTGTATACAATTATATTTTAAATCTTGTTTATCGCGGCCGGGATTTTTAGAGAGAAGAACATTATTGACGAATGTAGACTTTGAGACGTCACAACAATACTATCACGCAGGTTTTGTTTAAGTCAGCCTGATATTTAATTAATAATAATATTGCATGCTTTTCTTCCTTCGTATGAAAATACAAGAAATATGCAACGTCGCTAGAGAAATATTATACTCGTCTTCGACTCGTACAATATTTTCAGCTCGTGCATAGCTTTTGTATCACACTCTAAGCCATTCAATATTATATAATTCTCTTTCGCTCTCTGTGCAGCGTTTTGACAACTGTGCAATCAATTTTCGATGATCGGAAATGCGGCCCTTGTTTTTACAAGACTGTCTCAGAGATTTTCAAATAATCTATTTATCTTTGGGCGTAATTACAAATATCCCAACTAGAACTAAAGATTGTCCCCTAAAATGCTCATTCCAAGTTAAAGATGAATCGGATTTTTCGTTTTTCCATGCAGCACACATTTAGTGCAACTAAACAGTTCAATAGTATACCGTGTATAACCAATTTCCGGATCCGGAAGTTATTTTAAATCCAAGATGTATTTCTATATGAAGGACTGCTTTGAGCTTGTTATTTAGCCACAGTGATTATTTATGGACAAGTTATATACGCAAAAAAACACAATTTGTTTTGAAAATAGGGCGCCTCCCGGAATCTCTGAGTCTGCCTTTAAAGCAATCCATTTCATCTAGCCGTTACAAAAAAGTAAGAAATGAGCAATCCGTTTAGCAAAGCTTAGAAAGTCCCATCCTGTTTAATCCACATCAAATTTTTTAGCTTTCTTAAAGATGCAATGATTAGTTTAAAATGGCAGCTTTTGGAAATGTTTCAATCAATCCATATTTTACATATACGTGTCAGGAACCTGATCCTAATCTTTAAAATGGTAATAAACGGCCTCATAAAAAAGAAGAAGGAAAATGGATACATTTGAAGTCAAGACAAAAAAAATCACATCCAATTATATATATTCCCTTGTCGACCGTGAACAAACACAAGAAAGTGTAAAACCTAAACAAGCATACAAAAGTCCAATCATAGGCCACCCCATTTTCGCCTGTTTGTCATGTTCCCATGACATGTATTTGTCATGCCTATTTGCTTCGGAAAATCTAAAATTGGAAAACAGGAATAACCATTTAAGCCGTATCGTAAGGCCATCGTAACGTCATGTGACAAGATTGCACTTACTGCCCAAATCAAAGCCGCCATTTTAAAACGAAAGCCCATACTGTATTTGAACAAAACAAATGAAGACTGAATCGCGAAAAAAACACAGTCTTGGTGCCGGTTGTCCTAAAGCGCGCAAATTGAATGCGATATCTTGATTTGGGTAATAATTTTTAAATTGCTTCGAAAACTTAATCGGAGATATGGTTCACGTTATGGCCTGATCGTAAAGTTGAGTATATATACAATTTTTTTGCTGCAATTTAATTTGATTAGGGTATGAAGAATAAGAATCTGCCGGGTGGCCACCTGGGCATATCCGTGGGTCATTTAAGCATCCAAGATGGCGTCGCCATAAATGGATAATTTTTAATTCAACATAGATTATCAACCTTATGGAATTACTAGATCTAAATAAGGACCCAATTAACAAGTGCATGGCACTTATAACATATTAGTCATACGCTTCATTCAAAATGGAAGCCAACTAATAATTTTTAAAATATGCCCTAGAACAAGCAAATACCGCGATAAAATAACATAGTACTTAGATATGTTGTTAGACACAATAAATATATTTCTGATATATTTAACGTTGTAACATGAAGTCAATTAAATATGCAGTCAAAACGAAATATCTTTAAAAAAATACTTGACCAAGTTTCTAAATATTAACCTTAAGTAGAAATTATTGTGACAATGAAACAATTGAAATGTACCTATGAGCATAACCACGCGATACCAGTAATCCCGATAAATAAAATGTGTCAAATTATAAATTGAGTGCAATATATTGTGAAAAACTGTAATTCCTATTGTAGTTTGACAACTTTGCACCATATTAGTTTTATTTCGATTAAGGCGCATTTAAAACAATTGAAGTGTCTGGTTGTTCATTGGTTAGGATCAAAGGTACAGTTCTAATGTCATATGACACAATTGATTTCGAATTGAAGGCTGTAATACTGTATAAATTTGTGTGAAGTAACTTTTGAAGATGTTCCCGTTTTTGCTGCCATATTGATTTACGTCAGTTGCACTTTAAAAGTATCAGAATACATTTATTGTGTCCTCACAACATAATCTAATTACTTCATGTCTATTCTTTATCGCATCGTCTTTGCTGTTATAAGGCATATTTTAAAATGATTGGATTTGGCGTTCCATTTTGAATTTTGAAGTAGACTTAATGTTAAAAGTGGCCATACATTTTTCATTGGATCCTATAGTATATCTAGTAACTCCATAGTTGATAATATAGGTTTGAATAAATAAGTATCATTTATGGCGACGCCACCTTGGATTTCAATGCCCAAGGATGCCTAGTGGCACCCTGTCTATTCTTATTCTACACACTCCAATCGTTATCCTGTCAGCAAAAGAATTGTGTATATACTCAACTGTACGGTCACATTAAGGTTCTACCTGACTATTATATTAAAGAGACACGAGAACATTTCCATAAAGAATCAAACCGGTGTCATTTTTAGACTTCCGTCCGGTCGTTTTAGTGTCCGTCGGACACCTAAGGGTTAAATCTGAGAGTCTGACGGATACTAAGTTCTGTGTTTCATTGTCCTAGACTCCTGGTTTTAAATGGATCGTCCCATAGGACTGTTGGTTATAAGGTCTTTTTTTTCCGCCGGACACTACGTTTTAAGTGTCAGAGCCTCGGACACCAAGGTTTAAATCTGGAGTCCGACAGATACAATGTTTTTATGTATCATTGTCCTAGACTCCTGGTTTTAATTAGAACGTCCTCATAGGACTGTGTGTTATTATTTGTGTTTTTGTCCTTCGGACATTTACGTTTAAATCTGAGTCGCAGGACAATACGGTTTAAGTGTCAGAGTCCGTCGGACACCAAGGTTTAAATCTGAGAGTCCGACGGATACATGTTTTAATGTATCATTGTCCTAGACCCTGGTTTTAAATTAGAACTCCCATAGGACTGTGTGTTATTATTTGTGTTTTGTCCGTCGGACATTTACGTTTAAATCTGATACTCCTGGTTTAAAATGAAGCGTCCCATGGGACCTTTTGTGATAAGTTGTTTTTTGTCCGCCAGACACAGGTTTAAGTCTGATAGGTCCGACGAACACTACGTTCAACGTTCAGTGGTCCTAGGACTCCTGGTTGTAAAATGGATCGTGGGTGTTGGGGTGTTATGGTGCTTTCGGGGTGGGGGTTTGGTGGGTGTTGGGTTTTTTTGGTTCATCGTCGGTTTTTCTTGTTTTTGGTTGTTCTGTTGGTTTTTTGTGTTTTTGGTTTGTCGGTTTTGGGTGTGCATTTTATGTTGTTTTTGGTTCCTTTTTGTCTTGTTTGCCTTTTGCGTTGTTTTCTGGTTTCTTCTTGTGTTCTTTTCTGTTTGGGTTGCGTTTTTTTGTTCTTTTTTTGGATTGTTTTCCTTTTCGCTTGCTCTTTTTCGTGTTGTTTGTTTTTTTTCGTTTCTTTTGTTTATTTTGTTCTCGTTATTTTGTTTTTGTTGATTCTTTTTGTTGTTGTTTGTTTTTCTTTTTCTGTTTTCTATTGTGGGTGGGCCCATGGACTGTGTGTAAAGAAGTTTTTTTGTCCGTCGAACACTAAGGTTTAAGTCTGAGAGTCCGACGGACACTAATTTCAACGTTTCATTGTCCTAGACTCCTGGTTTTAACATGGAGCGTCCCATAAGACTTTGTCTGTAAACTGTTTTTGTCCGTCGGACACGACGGTTTAAGGTAATAATGGTGTAAAATCATATAAACAAGTAACATTACTTATTCCATTCTTCTGTGAATCCTGCAAGTTCGCAGCACTGCCTCCTCAAGTCTGTGCTTCCGGTATACCAGGCAATGCATTGCCTAAAAAAGCCAGTATCAGGTCATAGAACAAAAAAAACAAAAAAAAAAACAGCATGTTACAGGGGCAAAAAAAAACCACCTGCTAAGTCCTCATCATCTGCCTAAACCCTTGGCCTCATTATCATACTTGAATTCAAGGTCTCTCGATGCTATTTGTATTACCACAAACTACTCTGTACAACTTATTTACAGGCAATGTACGGAAATCCTTTAAAAAACTTTAAAAATAGAGTATTGGCTGTAAGTTGGAAATACAGGAAAGTACTGTAAATTTTATGTCCATATTTCAGGCCATAAGACAAATTGAAAAATTGAATCCTTTATTCGGATTTATGAGTTACAAACCCATTATTATACACCGATGATCCGTCCATATACGATTAAAGTACTAAAATTTGCAGGACAAAAATCTGTAAATTTTTCGGAAAATCCTTGCAGCAATTCTGCCAACAATACCCCGTAAAATACAGCTTTTACAGGATTGCATTCAAATTTTTGTATATTACAGTTTGATGTAATGTATATTCAATAAACTTAATTTTACAGAACATGCACCGTAAAAAATGTCGATATGTCTACTAAGTCATGATTTTTTTCTCACCCATTCTCTCTTAGGAATTTGTCTTATTTTCCTAATTTTGGACTTTTCATTCTAACTGTTGTATCCCCATACTCTCTCAGATTTGAATTCCATAATGGGGGAAGGGTAGTGTATTGTTCGCCTGGCTGTAAGACAGGAAGACACATAGATCACATTGTCCACTGCTGTTGTCCTCTCTTGATGTTGACTGTTGTGATATTGTCTGTTATGATGTTGTCTGTTGGTGATGTTGCTGTTGTCAAAAAGGGTTACCTGCAATATCCGCATACTTCTATGGATTTCACCAAAATTGAGTCATGTTGGAACATGTGATCCCTCATTGGTTGATGATGTCAAAATTCACATACTAAGGTTAAAGGTCATGTGCAGAAGTTGTAAGGTTGAAATTGTAACCTTAAGTGAAAAGTTGAATTTCAATTCGAATCAAACTTGGTTATGGATATTACACGGAAACCATCATTTATGAGATCAAAGGTCACACGTCAAGCTGAAGGTCATAATGAGGTCCCTATCTTTACAATTTTATTCGATTTAACGATTTTTTTTGTTTGGTATTTTCCATCAATCGTAGCTGATTTTGTAAAAATATATATTTCTAGTACTTAATTACTTGTATAAGATTGTATATTGTCTATTTTGTAACTAAATCAGCCATATATCATTTGGTTCCTAGTAGTCTGAACTCATAAGCCTTCCTTTGAGGGTACCTAATTGCCTGGGTCATCAGATTTCTCGCCTACTACTCTCCCGAATGACTATTGTCAGTTTTACAAAATTTTACAATTTTTACATTATTTTAGTATTTTCTATCCCTTATTGTGTTTTAAGTGTATTATTAATTATTATTATTGATTGATGATTCGCGGACCTTCCCATATTTAAGACCTTGTTGTCCGACGGACTTTAGACTTAGTTTTAAATCTTGGTGTCCAACGGACTCTCAGACGCTTATAAAATCCGACGGACCAAACAACATTATCACAACACCTCCTATGGGACGCTCTTTTAAAACTCAGTAGTCCTAGGACAATGAAACGTTGAACTTAGTGTCCGTCGTACTCTCAACTTAAACCTTGGTTCCGACGGACAAAAACAACTTATCACAACAGTCCTATGGGACGCCTCTCCATTTTAATTAAAAAGCAGTAGTCCTAGGACAATGACACGTTGAACTATGTGTCGTCGGACTCTCAGAACTTAAACCTTAGTCGTCCCGACGGACAAACACACTTATCGACACAAGAATCCCCCGGGGGAAATAGCTTGCTTATATGATTTTACAGACAACCCTTATCCTTTGTGCATAAATTGTAATTTTGATAAACTCTTTCTTTGAGCTACTACTTTGTGAACGTTTTTTTGGGTTGACATTATGTCCGATAGTCTATAACGAAGAATGTTGTTACTTTTGTTCAATATACATAATAAAACGTGTGGCATTTTCTCCCCGGCATTGTGACCTTTAAAAAAATAAAACCCTTTCTGTGACCTTTGACCTCAGATTTGTTCTTGTTTCAGGTCAGCTGTTCCTTTTTTACAAAATGTGGTGGTCATAAATGGATTTCTACGGACGGTAAATTGACCTCGAAGGGACCTAATGACTTTTGGGTCCTCTGAAACTCTGCAAGAAAGGTCCAGTAGTCCTCTTTTACCCTTCAATGTAAATAATCCAGCCCCGTATGGTAACGCCTAACGAACGCAAGAGCAGTACAGACAGACCCAGACAGTCCGATCTCTGTTAGTAGTATAGATATTACATTATATAGTATTTTTGACAGTTTGGACAGGTATTTTGGAAAAAGTGCCGCCCATTCAAAGAAAAGCGACTCTGAGAATATCACCAAAGGTTTTTTTCCATAATATTAATTCAGTGCATGAAAATGAAAAATGAAAATGGCCAAATCACATTGGTACAAAGTAACATCAGAGACCGGCCTTATGAGACTGTTTATCGCTGCAATATTTTAAATATTTACCTCAAATGTGCCAGCTAATTATGGAAACTTTTAATTTTATAGTTTTTAACGATTTGCGCCCTTTTTGAAAAACCCAACAGGTTTAAATGCAATGTAATTTCATAGTGACACTTAATGATAAAGTAATAATTTATATAATTCGTTCGAAAATCATAAACAAATTAAGAAGCAAATATATAAACATACACAAGGTGCACAAAAATCAAAAATTATTACGCTAAATTGTCACAACGCACATTGAAGTTTTTGGAAAAGTACGCTAATGGGGATTTGAACGCGTGTTTAATCATACCCGAATAAACAACACACTGCTGTTCTACAAATACTACTTTTGTATCTGGAGGTCTTAATTACCGCTGTACCCCACAGGACTGCTCGAAATCCGTTCTGCATTTTTAATTCACTAAATGCTTTCGTCTGGTAGTGTTTCTATATTTATCAGACGTTAGTCCTGTATATTGGAATTGGGTCTTGTTTGAAAATCCAAAAATGTGTCCGTCAGAAGACCAAGTGTGCACGTTTTGGGGGTAGGTACTGTCTTTTGCATTGTGAAAAAATTGAACTTCTGGCAACCGTTTTGGATAGAGGAGTGTGTTCAGAGTATAAATTGGATAGTTCTGTGTTGAATGGTCCTTCTCCAGGGCCGAAAGGCTTGTTTGTGTTTTTGTGAACGAAAAATGTGGAATTTTGGACGATTGGTGAGGAAGTGTTTCAAGAAATTGGAGTGTTTTTTTTCGTCCTCCTAAGCTAGCCATGTGATAGTCCATGTTCGTAAAAAGGGGTTACACTTAGTACGTGGTATGTGTACGTTATTGTGGAAATAAAGGTCCTTATAATTTTTCACTGAGGTGAAATTATCCATTAGAGATATGTAATATTTTATTCTTTTATAGGCTATAGGAAAAAATAGTTCATGAGTAGTGTTTTTGAGTTTTGGTTCGCTTTTATTCTCGGTAATCTTAGTCCTTCTCTGGCTATTAGTGGTCTATCAATCGTCTTCCATAAGCTTGTGACCAATTGGAGCAGATTACTATACATCTTATAGGTTCCTCTGTGGCGTAGCGGACTAAAGGCCGCTTACCACATGTTTTATTTTTTCCCCCGTTGGTCCAGGGTAGAAATCGGTCAAAGCAGTTTTTATTTTTTTATTGTTTTTATTTATTTTTGTCTTGTTTATATTAAAATAATACTTCCTATACAGTAATACGAGTCCTGGGGACGCTCAATTTCGTGATAGCTGTAATGATCTGAGTGTCCCCCAAAAAAGCGTCCTAGTCATATACATTAATTTGTTTCAGATACAGTATAACTTCATCAATATCTTCAGCATAGTCTGTATAGGACATCTCAATATCAGATAATGAGTGTCCACTACATCCATGTTGCAGTGAGTGAGTGTCCAACAGACGTAGGGTTCAAAGACAGATGGTCCCGCGGGACACCGGGTTCTAGAGACGAGTGTCCGACGACGGCACTTATAGAGATCGATTGTCCGACGACCGTAGGTTTCAGAGACTGGGTGTCTGTAGGAGTCTCTGAAACCTTATGTCCTACCGGACAATTATAGGTAGGACACTCAGTTTTCTTTCACGGGCTTTTTGATATTTGAATGCGTATTAGATCCCACCCGAGTGATAAAGCCGAATACCGTCTTTATGAATAAGATGATTTATTATTTTAATTCTGTCGGCACGACAGAAAATCAAATCACGTTTTTCTTTTTGTTTTGGTTTTTGTCCAATACACTTTCGAAAGTTCAAGTGCACTTAGAGAAATTGTATCTCAAAAATCTCCTCCTGTCACTTTAAAGTAGTAATGTCTATGCAAACGATCATTTAATTCCGGTGATAATATGGAACTTGAAGAATCTCAGTTGCCCAGGCTAAACTGTTATTCCGATCTTTGGACCCAAAAAACTTGTTTTGCGCACGGTGTTAATCGGGTTTTCCTTGTTTTTTAAGAAGACGTAAAGTAGTTGACGAAGAAATCAAATCACCAAAAATACAATCTGACAGAGGTGTGTAAACATAACTTTGAAGCATCCATCTTTGGGTTTAGTTGTCAGGTCCTCAATGATCCCCATAGATTGGCCTGGTACCACCATTCAAACTTGAAGTTTTGTAGTAATTTTGATTAATACTACGCGGGCTTCGAGCTGTTGGAAAAATAATAATCCACATCACGTATTTATGTAACAAAAGGTCTTTTGTAGATTGTTAATTATGGGATCATCTAGACCCTTACAAGGGTGTAATATTATGAAATGGACAAAATCCCTGATTGTAATTTAACACTTACGTGGACAAGGAGCAGACCTTTTAGATTAAAAAATGTAGTAGTTAAACAACTATTCATGACAGATCATTCATCTCGCTTAGGCATTTTACCTACAACTTACCATTGGTGCAAATTTGTTGCCTAGCACCCTCGAGGACCAAGTGAAAATGGAAAATATGCATACATTCCCTGTAATTACAATATGTATGCAAATGAGTCTTAGTTAAATTGTTCAAAATTGAACTTCAACTTTTCAATGAAGGCAATTTTTCGATTTTAGCCTATTTTACAACTTACCTCACATTACCTTTGATCTTGTATGTGCCCTTTGACCTCATCAATAATGAGGAGATGCAAGTAGCACCTGTGACCCACGTTTGGTTTAAAATCCATCGAAGTATGTGGATATTATAGGCAAATGTTAACCATTTTTTCACGACAACAACTCAACAAACAACAGCTCAACAACAACAGACATCGACAGTGGACAAAGTGATCCCTTGTGTCCCTTCCTGCCTTAAGGCAGGGGACACAAAACAAATGTCAAAGCACTTTCATCCATAACTCACCAAAATAACTCTAAAAACATAACTCGTTAAAGACTCTCCATCCATAACTCGCCAAATAATAACTCTAAAACAAATCATTGATGAACTCATTCATAACTTGCCAAAATACTCTAAAAAAGAAACTCATCGTTGATCTAATATCCATAACCACACAACAACCAAAAATATAACCTAAAAAGACACCTCATGGATGAACTCCATCATAACTGAACAAAAACTCATCATAACTCTAAAGATCAAGGGACCAATTTGAGCACCCACCAAGATTCTCAAATGTTGACCTTATTGTGAAATTTTTACTTTTTGGACATTTCCCACCCCCTGTCAGAACCCAGGGTAGGACCCCTGGGGCATGAATACATGGTTATTAGGGGATGTTCCCTTCTACATATATCTAAATTTGACCACTCTAGCTCATCTAGAACAACGATATGGTCCAATGTTGACTTTTTTGTGTGCAATATTGAACTTGTTTTATATTTCCCTACCCTCTGGTGGAGGACCCCGGGGGAATGAATTACATGGTTAGTAATATAATATACCGAGTTTGGCTACTCTAATCTCATCTAAAAAAGATAGGGCAAAATTTTTGCCCTTATTTGTGCATAATCAATCCTTCTTGATCTACCCCCTGACAGACCCGGGGAGGATCCTCTATGGGAGAGTGAATTCCATGGTTACAGGGGCCTTTCCCCTCCTACAAGATCCCGCATGTTTGGCTACCCAGCTCATCTAGAACAAAAGAATCTAAGCCAAATGTTCACAGGGTTGGCATTTTTTGTCATGGCATTCCAGGGCAGGGTTAACTTTTTCTCACAGACATACGGAAACACGGACGGGGGGGACGAGCCGTTTTATAGTCCCCTCCTTCTTCGTTCGGCGGGGACAGATTATTTAATCGTTGGCAACATAATTGAGGAAAACAGAGAACTTTTTAACTAAAGAAAACCGAACATCGACCCTTTTTCGGTAAGCTAACTTAGATTCAAGGTTTTGATGGTCAATAGTATGTTGTTATTTTTTTTAGCCTAATTTCACAAAATAAGTTCTTAGTCCATGAGCTAGTTTCTGTATGGGCCTTAATCATTCAGTTTGTTGCACCCACATATCACCTTGAAGGGGGTTCCCCCGACTAGATTAGGTATGTTTCGCCCCAAAAAGTTGCACATTAGCGCGTACTGGCTATTAAATCAAATGGCCACCATTGTTTTGGTGAAAAACTTATAGATTTCCTTATAGATAGGAATTTTATCCGGGACTAAACGAAATAAGTACCCTTCCTGAAGTGGGCTTAAAACATTAAATGTCCAAGATGGCCGCGGTAGGAGGCGAGGTTTGTTAAATCTTTACTAAAATTCGCCAAATAGATGGGGTAAGACTGCGAGTAATATTTTTAGACCACCAAAAAGAGATTTAATGACATTTGTGTATTGCGGAAATGATCATAACTCATGATGGCAGCGGTTATACCCACTACGGGACTAATCAAGAAGAAAAAACACCCCTGCACTCTTTTTCGATATATAAGACCATAACGAAAACTATTGATAACATTTTTCCGCAATTTTCTTTCGGGATACTTCTGGATAATTGCAGACCCCTCAACACTATTGACGTTTGAAAGAGGAGGCTGATCTAGGCAGTAGAGGGAGAGAAGGAGCCTGTGGGACAAGCAGAAATCAAAGATAGCACTTGATGTGCACGAAAGAAAATAAGTCACCATATTTAAATTCAAGCAATTTTTATGTTTTCTGGGACACACCTATGACGTCACTGGAGTAGTCTTAAATACAGTCCACACCCATTTATATGATTTATTGTATCAGGTTGACATGAGCGGTTTTCCTATGAACTATTTTAGAGTCAGTTTAAACGACGTTATATTTCCCCAAGTAGTAACCAGCTTTAGTAACGGCATTCTCTATGACAAGTCAATACCCCACTTTAAATATTTTACATCTTGGAAATGAAAATTTAGGGTCATTTTAGAAAGTGTTGTTTAAAAACATCGAAAAGATGGTTAGTGCCTGCTTTTCTTTGCTTCATGTTTTACGTACCCCAGAGCGAATATAATCAAATCCTGCCACTTTAAACACCACCTGTACGTGAAATATAAATGCCATAATAATCTTTTTGGAGCTTCCAAAATCTCACCCAGGTTCCTTAATTCGACAATTTAAGTTCAATTAGCAAAATATGCCTCCTTGCGGCTGCCTCTTGGACGCCTAGATGTTTAAGTCCCCTTCAAGGCAGTTAAAAATTTGTTTCGTGTATCGTGGATAAAATTTCTATCGTTAATGAAATTATAATGTCCGGGTGTTACATAAAACAAATGGCGGTCTTTTTGAAATGGCAGTACACGCTACGTGCAGCTTTTCGGGGCGGAAACATCCCTAATCCTAGTCAGAGGGGACATCCCTTCAAGGTGATATTTAGGAAAATGACTCACTAATTGGGAGCAACGAAACGAAAATCTGATGATGGCAGCGTATGGACATCCTGTGAATATGATAGATGACGCTATATAATGCAGTTTGATACACATCAATCATACCTTTTCGTGTCAGGAAGGGTCCAAAGTGCCAAAATTTTTAAAATTGGGTCAAGTTGTTTAACGGTGGGAGAGGAGAGTACGTTTTGCTGTCCTGGTCACGATGATAGTGTATGAATGACCCCTGATTGACCTTGCGACCTGTAAACACAATTTCGGCATCAACAATAGACCCACCCACCACGTTCGTCGTCTGATACAAACCAAAGTTTTACCCATTTGACCTCCGTTTTAACTTAATGACCCCTGATGACCTTTTGTCGTGACCTGTAAGATATTTGGCAATTCACCAAATCACTCACCCTCCAAATTTCATTCATGTCCATATACACAAATGTTTACCCATTTGACCTCCTTTGACCGTTAATGACCCCTGTGTGACGCGTTGGTCCACTATACAATACAAACTCACGTCTTCGGAAGGTCAAGGGGCACCCACCTACCAAGTTCAGGCACGTGCGACCCTTCGGTATCCAGAAAATAGACGCGGTCCATTTGACCCTCGCTTGTGACATTGGAATGACCCCTGATGACCCTTGATCCACTAACCAATACAATTTGGTCTCGGAAGTTTAAGAGGTCACCCATCCACAAAGTGATCATAGTGTAAGACTCTGTGCAAGCACCAATTGTGACAACTGTGTAATTGGAATATTTTCGAATTTAATGACAGGTTATGTAATGTTCTCCAGCAAGTAGCGCATGTATTTGATCCAGAGACAGGCGGCTGAACAATTATCTTTGAATAGCAATTGACCATCTGTCTTCCTTTTTTCTCATCTTCTTCTGGTCTAAGGAGCAAGTATTTACTGAATAGTTGGGTGCCAACTTGAAAAATGATTTCTTTCTTTGGATTTTATTGAATTGTCGCGTGATTGTTAATGGTAAACGACAACAAACCAGGCCCAGGTCAATATTGACTTTTGACTGTGAAACTTTGATGGCAAACCCATTCACGAATAGGGGTGCTTCAAAGCATGTTACGAACCCATACAATTGATGGAAGCACTCATATGTAGCATAAGCAGTGCAAACATAATGCGATATTTGGAGAAATACAACTTTATCTACTTCAATTACTTTAGGAAATTTTCCCCGATTAAACTTACCTGTTTCATCATGAAGAAATCTGGTGGGGTCGTACGTCACATGGTTTTTGAAATACTCTTCCATACGCGACATTGTGTAAGTGAGAACCTGTACAATTAAAATTAAGTATGAACTAAAACACTAGATCAGAGTTATTTACCTTGCTTTTTGGAAAATTAGCAATTACTGGTCAACTGTTTAAATATAGAAACTAGTTGAAAAAAAGATAACTATTGAAGTGAAAATGGATTGACCATTTGACATAAACTACAATAGTTTACTTAATGTTGTTAACAGGGAATATTCCTTTCTGTTGAGTAAGTAGTCAAAGTTGAGTGAAACTAATGGGGGAGCACAGTTGTGAAAGCTTTTGGAAACGAAGTACAGAATTTCTGAGGTGGGGTAGGTGCAGTTATGATTTTTTGGTTGAAGCTTCTTTAGTTATAAATCACTTAATACGTACTACCATTATTGATCCTTCGGAATCGTAACGCACTGAAAACGCAATCCGACGGTGCTTCGCGCACGACCTGTGGCTGGCGGTTATAATCGCAAAAGATTCCTTGAGAGCTGAATTGTGAAAGATAATTTTGATCAGACTGAAATTATTTAAAAATTACAAAGCATTTTAATTCGATTGAAATGTTGTGAAACAAAAAAAATGTAAAAAAAATGTTGAGGTATAATACCAAAGGTAACCTACCCGCCCATCATAAATTCTTAATTTGTGTAAATCATCAAATGTGATGGTGGACTTTCTCCACATACAGCATCTACTTCATTTCACCCTGTTGATCAAAACCAGTTTTTAAAATACAAATGAGACCACTGAGTTATTATCGTGCAGATCTACGAAAACGCCATGCCTACAAACTTAGACCAACCCATTTCTGCATCAACTTTTTGGAATGTTCGGGGCAAGTTTAGTTTATGTACACCCAAAATGACCCTTTTAATGATGATTGCCACGTGTGATATAAAATAATGACAGGAGCTTTTGTTTTAAAATTATGTTGCCAGGCCTCAGATTGATAAATGCATACATCTCGCTAGCCGAAGCATAATAAAATGTATTTTCAAAACCGAGTTATTGAAATTACTTAATTCAATTGGCTAAATGAAGTGGGGAATAACTTTTCAAAAACACTGTCAAATGAGCCCCTTGGGAGTGTACGAAAGGTTTAAAGCCCACGACCGAATGTATGCTTGCTTGTTCTAACGATAACGTCGAATATCGATGACATATTATTGTGAAAATTGTTTCAAAGCAAATGAGATTTCCTAAAACACTGTTGATTGTAAGAATGTGATATCTCTGACCTGTATGCAATCTGTGGATTGTGTGTTAATTCCATGATGTCCAAGACAACAAATTTGCCATCAGTCTCCAGCATGATTAAAAAAAAAGAAAACAAAACTAAACAGTAAATTGCTACTTTAAGCAACTTGTGACTGTGACTATTATAAAGAAGACATTCCTAGTTGGGTCATTTGGGCAATTCCTGACCGTGGAGAGCAGGAGCATCATTTCTCATGGATTGTGTACTTCTAGTGAATGTTAATGAACAATTTTAGTGGGGGTGCCCCTTGGGAAAGTGTGGGCGGAATCCAGGAAGGGGGGAAGGGAATCAGTTTAATACAGGGTCAAAAATGAAAAATGCTTGAATGAATTGCTTAAAAAGGTAACCAAAAGTTTTCTTCTTGTACAAGGATTTAAAAAAGGTATAGTTTTTACTACCTACAGGTATATGGTTACCGAGGTATAAGACAATTTTAAAGTCATCACCCAAGTTAAATCTTTAATATTGCACCATTTCTTAAAAATAGTCTCAAAATTATTAAACGTTTACGCAGGGATGGATTGCAACAATAAGTAGTTGAAAACTCTCATCTGTATTCGTTTTTTCGAGATAATTGACAAACAAGGTCATAACCCCATTGACCTCTATGGATCTCCGACCGAATTTTAAAAAAGTTAGACGGTGCAAAATAGTTTTGTTGCCGTCTCTGAGGAAAGATGAACAATGAGCCCATCTTTGACGAAATCGAAGAATATTTTAAGAGAACTTTTGTGATGACTTTGACATTTGACGATTTTTGTGTTTGTATCCATAACCATAAGTTGTAAGTAGTACAAACTATACCTTTTTAATCCTTGTAACTAAGATGAACACTTTGTTACCTTTTTTTACAAGCATTCCAAGCATTTTTCAGTAACCCCTGGAGTAGTAATTCCCCCTCCTGGATCTCCCCGCCCACACTTTTCACGAGGGGGACTCCCGCTAATTTGTTCATAACCTTATAGAGAACAAATCCCCGAAGAAATGGCGCTCTGCTCTCCACGATACAGAATTGCCTCCAATGACCCCAACTATCTCTGCCTTACCTTACACAATCTTGAAAGGAGGGTTGGGATATTCCCAATGTTCTTTAAATAATTCCTCCATCCCCTTGGGATTTCCGTAATGTCAAGATGGGCCGGGAAGTATGCACAAAAAGACTTATCTTGGTTAAATCTTAGTCCGGACTCAAGTTGCCATCTAGAAGGGACCTAATTTTTTTTTTAAAACAGAATCTGAAAGAGGAAAACAATTTGAATAGTCAGTTTCAGCTTTGAGTGTCTATCTGTCCGTTCTTTTTGTATTTAAGCAGGCGAAAAAAAGCTAATAAGGAGAGAAAATTAATATTTAGAGGTCCTCTAGTAGGACTTAGTAGTGGACTAAAAGTTAGGCCAGGACTAAATTCTTTTGTGAATACCGGCCATTATGCTCGTTCGAAAAACATTCAAGAGATGATGGACCCTTCATCAATGTCCGGAGATGATGGACCCTTCAGGTCCGGGACCTATTCAACCTTCATTCAATGTCGACCTATCAGACTCGTTTATTGATAAAATACACACAAATAACTAAATAAAATAGAAGAACATAAAAGCTTACGTATACAAGGCGGTTCTCGAACCCAAAGGTCCCCCACCCAGTTGCAGTAGCTAAAGAAACAAGAGCACAATGTTAAGAATATCAGGGGAGATTGTGATGGCCCAGCAGTTTCATCCACGTATTAAGTGATTTGACCTCAAATGACCCCACATGACCTTGAAATGACCTCCAAAGTGTCAACATGAAATGTGGACCACACCCACCAAGTTTCATCTCCTACCACATGATTGTGATTTGACCTTAAATGACCACACATGACAATTTAAATGACCAAATTTTTGGCAACTGAATTGATGACACCACTCACCAATTTCACCTCATACCACAAGGTAAGTGATTTGACCTTGGTGAACCCGCATTGGGACCTGCAATGACATTCAAAATTTTTGGTACTGAATGTGACCACACCACAATTTTCTCCCCCTACCACATGTTTAGTGATTTGACCTTGAATGACCCCCGCCATGGACCTTCAAAGACCTTTCAAAAAGTTCGGCACTGAATGTTGACCACACCCACCAAGTTTAATCCCTCTACACCATATTGAGTGAGTGACCTTGGATGACCCCTGCCTGACCTTCAAATGACCTTCAAAAGTTTTGGGCACGTAATGTTGATCACACCCACCAATTTTCACCCTCAACCACAGTTAAGTGATTTGACTTGACGACTGGATGACCTTGAAATGACCTGAAAATCTTGGTACTGAATGGTGACCACACCCACCAATTTTCATCCTCCTACCACTGTGAAGGATTTGACCGTGGATGACCGCGGTGACCTTGAAATGACCTTCAAAATATTTGGTACTGAATGTTGAACACACCCACCAATTGGCATCCTCCTACCACATTAGTGATGGACTTGGATGACCTCATATTGACCGTGAAATGACCTTCAAAATTTCGGCACTGGAATTTGACACACCCACCAAGTTTCATCATCTACCACAACAGATAAGGAAATAGCATTTAACTCCATTTTGCTATTTTTGACCCCAGTGACCTTTGACCATGCCAGCCCTCCTCCGAACCTCATCCGCAGCCTAACTGGTGAATCTATGGTGCAAAGATGGACACCATACTTGCTCAATCAAAAGAATCGTGTGGACAGAACGTTTTATTATAGCGATTTAGCCCTATTTTGCCATAATTTGACCTATTTTTGACCACATTTGACCTTTGACCCAATGCCACATGGACCCACTTTGTATCCCACCCACCGTTTACTTGAGATACATCTATGTTGCGAGATGGATTCCACACTTGCTTAGGTCCAAAGATATCGTGAGGGACGCACACACACACGCCGGACGGCTAGCATTTATATAGTCCCCCTTTGCCAACAAAAGTTGGGCGGAGGGGACCAAAAATCCATCGAAGGCAGCGAGTCCGTTCATGAAGTGATACAGAGATGTTTGATGTATTGAAGGTTCTTGTTCTCACGATTCTTCTTTTAATCTTTCTGTTCAACATACAAAAATATCTCAGACAACATCCAACATCCGAAGCTGACAAACTTGGTCAAAAGAATTAAGTACACGAACGCAAACTTTCGATATGAAAAATCAGTTGGGTCAAAGGTCCGATGGGTCACAGAGGTCAATAACGTTAACCATGCATAAAATCTAGAATTAGCTCAAATCTCAAACCTGATACTGGAATCTGTAGGACTTGGTCAATACTAAAAACAAGTAATTTCTGCCGTCATATGATGGACTCGTAGGGGTCAAAGGTCAACACTTTCAAATTACGTACCCTCAAATAATACTCCTACAGAATATGTAACATATCATGTGATTTATGCACATGAATTAACTTGAGAACCCCTCTACAGAACATAATGGGTCGAGAGGTCAACTGGGGTATTCGGGGTCACAATGTCAACACTTGGCATCCGGCATGTAGGTCCTTCGATGACACACAGTCATGTCTTTTCTATTAAAAAAAATTTGTTAACAAATAAGCTTTACCATTTTGGCCTATAGGTTCTGTACGGCATGCGACGCCGCATATGAAACAATTTTTGCTAGACGGTTCATATAGAAGTCCATTGATGCAAATGAGGTATTACAATTGATCCGCATGCGTATGTATGTCGTTTGAAGTAGTGCTGGATAAAAACAGTTAATTGTCAAGGGGCAAAACATATTTAAAATACAACCAAAGTATTAATTATATTTATGTGGTAACTCGTCACCAGCAATAAGAATGTCACAAATTGGTCAATCATTCTTCCATTTGGGAAATCCATCGTTGTCAGCGCAGCAGCTTGCGGATATGGCGAGAACCATGGTGAGGTAAGGGGTTGTCCTTTTCTGATTGATCCAACTGCTTTCAATGCAGCGGCGTCCAGCATCGCGGATGAATTGCACAGATTCACGAAGAATTTCGGACGGAATCTCTTGCATTTTGGTGGTTAAACTGAAAACGAATAGATTAAAATGCTATGGGGTCTGAGATTAAAAAATAACTAAAGAAAAATAGAATCAGTCCGAGAGTTTCGAGCCCAAGATAGCAGGGTGGTTAATTACATACGCATTGCATGACTAAAAGGCATTTGTTCGATCGATCCACGGACAAACTAACACGCATCGTGTATGGCAATCAAGCACTATAAAACAAGTGACTGATTAACCCTTCTAGGGGACGACTCTGTGGCCAGAAGTGGGCCCCATTGAAAGAAACTGCTCCATAAAAAACATTATTCATAAAGATGTCGTAAGTTTTAGCTTAAATTCTGAAAGGCGACATAATATTGACTGAGAGGTTCTCGGTTATTTATTTTTACCATAAGATACTTAATAGCATTAAAGTGACAGGAGAGATGTTTTTAGGATAAAATTTCTCTCAAATTTCACTGGATCGTTGTAGACACCTACCGATAACGTTTGAAGGTTTATGGACAAACAGGGCAAAAAAACCGCCAAACCTTGTTTAACTTGGCCTGATATCGTAATCGTCCCATAGGAAAACCATGCTTGACTGCACGACAGAACGAAACTATAAAATCATATCGTATGATTACATAAGACGGCGTATTCGGCTTATTCACTTCAGGTGTGAGGTAATACATTGGTAAGCTTCCAAATATGTAAAAACCCGGGGTTCAAGAAAAAATTGGGGGCGCTTTTCCTGGAAATTCCTTCATGTCTCTTTAACTGATAACTTATTAGCTGTAAACCAATATTTACTTCTTCAAGCTTCAGATTTTCAATCTACTGCGAACTTCAATCATTGGATCAGAAAAACAAAATGTGATTATTCCAAAAAACCTTACACTAATATGGCGGTTTAGTTTTTCAATGTGAGTAACAAAGGGGCTAGTACAGAACTTGTGGTACTCCACATATCTATTTTACGGTGGGACTGTGAGAATTGAGGATAGGTATTGTTTTCATTCTTACAAGTAATTTCAAACAGGCAGGGAACGTCTCAAAACCATATATTCTAGCTTATAAAGTAATTAGATTTGGGTCGATTGTGTCAAGCGCTTTTGGACAAGTCCAAAAGACTATTTCCCATTGTAAATTTTGTTTAAAACAATACATGACAATTTTATCCACAATTTACTTCGACACTGGCTCTAAAAAATTCAGCCCGGTTGACCGGAGACACCAGATTGCCACAAGTGGTGCAGCTCACTGCCAGGCATTCCAAGCTTGTCCTTTGCGTGACAGGGAAGTCTTTCTTTCTGTCGGCAACATATGACCCTAGATATTTGAAGTCCTTGACCTCTTTGAGTTGGCTACCATCTTGTTGTGCATGATAGGTTGATGATCAGCTTCCTCATTGACAGTCATATATTCAGTCTTCTGGCAGTTAGATGTAGGCCGACTTTGTCGCAGCTTCTCAAGTGATGTTCGTAGATCTTGTGCACCACATATCGGAGATCGGCGGTTAGAGCTAGATCAGCTGCATAGTCAAGGGTCTGTGAGATGTAGACTTTGGTGACGTCTAGAACGCTTGGGTTTGATGGTGAGTTCCTTGTCGGTCATGATGTCAAGAATCGGTCAGGATGTAATCAACCACGACTACAAAGAGATAGGGGCAAGAGTATCATCTGAAGGATTCCAGTAGTTGTTAGTAACTCTTGGGGCCCATCCATGGTCTGCAAAAAGCTATATGGGTTATCATAATGATGGCAAATGCCTTGACAGTCTCATCGGGACACCGTAGTTGGCGAGAATATGCAGCAGTACATACTGTTTACACTGTCAAAAGCTTGGAACAATCTACAAACACAATTGAAGCTTTTCTCTTGGAAATTCTTCAACTCTTCTATGAGCATTCTGAGGGCAAGTATCTGAGGTAGTGTTGATCGGCCTTTGCGAAAACATTCGGTTCCGTCCGAGAATGGGATCTATGTGAGGAGGATTCTGTGGCAGCTGGAGTTTAGATCTTAGAGGCCAGTGGTTGACGGTGTGACTCTCTGTAGTTTTGGGGTTGTTGGAGGTCGCCTTCTTTGGTAGAGGGAATGATGAACGATGTCGAAAAGGCAAGCCGGCCGTCTCCCACGCAGGTGTGTTACAAAATTCTAACAGTTGATCAGGGAACAGCGGACCCCCCCCCCCAAGACCACTGCAGGGAATGCCGTCGGGACCAGCGGCCGGTGTTGTCCAGTTCTCCTCAGACAGATCCGAAAGATCCTCTATAGTGAAAGATTTAGTCTGGAGGGGAAGGGTATCTGCTATCTTGTGGTAGAAGAAAGGTTCATCAAGGTTAGGTTATTTCTGAACTGGCTTAGCAGTAGAGAACTAAAGTCTGAAAGCACGTGGTCAAGGGATCTTCAATTGCTTTCACCTTTGATTCTTATAGGGTGGGGGTGGCCTTCTTATCAGTCAGTTCCCCTCAAGGACTCCCAGGCAGCAGCATGCTGTTTTCAAGATGTATGCGTCAAGTGCTTCAAGCTTGGACTTAACATGCTCCTCAAGCCACCACATTGGAAGCATCATCAAGTGCAGACTTAACAGCATCAAGGTTCTGCTGGAGCTTCCTGGTGGATGTAGTACGGTGCTCTTGGCTGAAGACTTCAGTTTTCTCTGCTTGCCTGACTTATCATTTGAGTCAAAGGCAGTAGTCTCTTCTTTCTTCTAGGTAGGCATATCCAATGCCATTTCTTTGTGGCTGAAGTGAGTACATCATATACTGCGCTGGAAGTTCTTGTCTTTCAGCTTCATCACAAGAGTGTGGAACTGATGTACTGCTACAGGATCTGCTCCAAGCTTTGTATCCTCCCACTACCTCTCCAGTCAATTGGTTCATGGATCTCTGGAGGGGGTTACTCTGACGATAACTATCTGGCTCCTGCAAGTGACGATCTGTGATCAGACTTAAGGGAGGTGTATGGGTCTAAAGCAGTGAACTTTGGAAGTGATTTTTTGAATTTTCCAAATAGTGGATATACATGTTACAATCAATTGTAGCCCATGTCCAAAAGTTTAAAATTCATGTAAATGTTTGCTCTGGTTGCCAAGGTAACAAAGTTAAGGCCTCTGATGGCTTAAACACCTAGAACGAACGTAACTAATTAACTAAAACAAGCTACTGGATGAAAACTTGGGTGGCATGTGCAGGGGGGAAATACGCAGTGAACCATGCAGCCGGATTTTGATCCGTTGCCATGGCAACCTGCAATCGACCAATAAAAATTCATGGCGTAATTTGAATTTGGAACACCAATTTTGAAATCGGGCTTCCATGGTTCACTCGGCCTATAGTGCTGAATATGTGTGCAAAGTTCAGGGCAATAGCATGTACGTTCGCAGTACGTTCGTTTTCGTTTGGTGTTGCGTATTTTAACGAAACGAGTTAGAGACCTCGAAAACATTTTAGACAAAAATTGCGGGCGCTTTTGATGTGAAATATGGAATTTTTCTTTTAAATTTCATTAAAAAAAATAAAAAAAATAAATAATTATTAATGAAAGAATTATCGAAATCGGTAGCATTCAATTGTACTGTATAATTTTAAATAATTTTCTTAAATATGCAGGTGAGACAACAAAAAATACCCCATAAAAAAATCACTCACCCAGTACATTTAATTACTTTAAATTAGGGACAAAAGATATGAGTATTTATTTATTCGACTTAGCCCAAAATAAATGCGTTAATGGCGTATAATAATATCTTTTAAATATATTAAATATAAACCCATTTAAATTTTTCACATGATAAAGATAGGAGACTATGCGTTTTTGGCAAATTTCGAGTACACTTTTTTATTCACTTGATCAAGGGCCATATCGCGGGAACGAATTCCGATTGCGATCGATAAAAAAGCATTTGCAGATTATAATAGACAACAATGTACGCCATTGCATTCCTCATTTTAGTAATGGAACAATGTTTACCAAAGTCGACCCCATACCCCGAACAGCTTCTAAAGTGTCGTAGGCTCTTGAGTTCTGAATGCTGTTAATCCACTTCTTTCTGACCAGGAATATAGTCCAGTTGGCCAAGTTCTCCATTGGGCGCGGTGGTCCACAGTCTACCTGACTTGATTTTGGAATTTGGATCTAGTGGCAATAGGTTAAATTGTTCCATGAAGTCCTCATGACATTCAATTTCTGTTAGACTCGTGTTGCAAGGAAACAGCGCGTCGTCAGGCCCAAGAGTAGCGTTGTAATCTTCAGGGATGTACAGAACATTATGGGCTGGAACTGTACTGGGGGCAGTGGAAAAGTTCAATGGTAAAAGTGAGAGACACAGTGTCTTCTGGATAGGTCGTTGTGGGGGGGGGGCTGGAACAGCAAATGGACTGTGTTTCGTTTTGTTTTTGTTTTTAGGATGCCCGGTCAGTGTAAGCTTCAAGATGCGATCATTAAAGTTGACAAGTTTGGCACAGACTTGAGAGCCGTTGGTGATAAAAGAAAACCCCACAACCTCCTGTAGCTGCATTTCTCTGTTCTTCCAAGGCAGAGGCTGCTAATAAGTGAATAATCCATGGATATTTCTCCGTAGTAGAGGTTCACTGTGCACAATGCGTGTTCTTGTATGCAGGTGACATCGATATCAGACGTGGGCTTTCAGGTACGAGTTCTTCTTTCTTGGATGTTGTTGACAGTGTCTGGACAATAAATGTGCTGATGATGAAGGCATTTTGCGTCTAACAAAGTGGTTCATGCATCTTTGGGTCACTATCAGGGTGGACGGTCCAGTAGCTTTAGGAACAACCATCATGCTATTGGTATAGACCAATGTTGACTCAGAAGCATGACTTCAAATCCAGGGCTTCAACCCTGTGCTACTTGTTAACCTGGTGCTACGATGTTTGGCTACATACATCTGTCAAATC
The DNA here is from genome assembly GCA_023653785.1 of Ophioderma brevispina. NCBI lineage: Eukaryota > Metazoa > Echinodermata > Ophiuroidea > Amphilepidida > Ophiodermatidae > Ophioderma > Ophioderma brevispina. The sequence continues at coordinate 102,137 of JAMKCH010023762.1, forward strand.
GAGAATATTCTGCATTTTCTTTCTTTAACATCCGTGGGTTGTTTTTCCATCACTTTGAGTGTTTTCAACTGTTTCCTCTATAGCTCCTTTACGGCACTTCTTCAGTGCTTGCAATTGTGTAATTATCTCAATTTGCCAAAAAATTTTGACTATTTTAAAAAAATACAAAACAGAAAAAACATAAAAATATTTAATATTGTTATTTTATTGTCCGCATTTACCATGGTCGGTCTTTTTCAAAGACATCTTCTACCTGTGGACGCTGAGCTGTGATACACTCTGGGCCCTCAGTGATGTTTATATTTGTTGTTGTATGAGATATATGTATGAATTATGAAAAAAACGAGCAGAATTCCTCATTTAATTATATAGCATCGCGGGATCTCTAATGAAATGCGTAAATACTAAATGCTCCCCAACATCAAAATCATATAGGTTCTTTAATTCAACTACCTCGTCTACAAATATGAGTCGGGATAATACAGCCAAATGGCGGGATTTTCGTCACTTAAAACCAAACACATAACGATGGTTAGGAAGTTGATTACGGTACCTAAAATTCCGACGAACCAAGCCTTTGCCATCTGAATGTCAATAGTTGGAATGCTTGTTCCATATCCAACAAAAACAGTATGGACCAGGTCATTGAGCATGATGTGATATCCTGTGTTTTATAACGAAACGTTGGCTTGCCGGAAACGTCAGTTCTTATAAGTTTAATTGTACTCCACCCACTAATATGATTCATCACCATCCTCGTGGAAATTAAACGATGAACATGGTGGTATTGGCGTTTTATGCAAAAAAAAGCCCCTTAATGTTCTTCCCAATTGTCCATTTGTTGCGGTGTATGCCAACACCATACTACTCCTGTTTACGCTGTCTCCCAACACAGCAGCACCAGGTTGGCACACCTTGCTAGATTCTTCTTTGTTCATATACTCAAGGTGCCTCTATATCATGTTGATCCCTTGCGTGGTTGGTACCTAGTCCGTTGGATTTTTTCCCCGAAAACCTACCTACTTGCAAAATTTATGCCAAATTGATTGAGAAGGCGGCATCACGTCAGATAATCAGCACGTAGCGATCATGATCTTGGTGAGTCTTTTCAATCTACATACAAAGCTCACCATTCACTGAAGACTGCCCTTCTCCAGGTTAGACATTACAATCCTTCCCAGCCTTGGATTGCTAACAAGGCTGTCTTGCTCGTAGTGCTTGACTTCAGTGCTGCCTGAAAACCACTGGTCAAACATTTGATTAAAAGGTGAACAGTTTGTATTACAGGCACTACTCTTGCCGCGTTTATAATCATATCTCTCTTCTAGTAGTACCCGACTGATGGTCACACGAAATATCCCAGAAGAATTTTCAACTGCTCTGTTCCTCAGGGCTCCACAGTAGGCCCGTAAGGTTTCTTAATGTATACTCATCCAGTCGGTGAATTATTAGGAATCATAATGTTTGGACTTTCACTCTTATACTGATGATTAGTTTTTTCTGTGAGTTTGATCCAAAGATTCCAGGTGTCATGTGATTGTGAAACCTGTCATCGGAATCTTTCAAGTGTATAGATGACATAAACACCTGATGTCCAAATAATATGCTGTAGATGAATCAAGAAAAGACAGAATTTATTGTCTTTGACCACGTTCTGTGTTTTGAAAAATCTGCCTTCGATACAGTTAGATCTTGGTGACCCAACGCTTGATCTATGTGTGTGTAAAGAACTCGAGGTATTGTTGATCCACCATGAATATATCCAATCAAATTAGTGCTATCTGTAAAAGCGGAAATAACCATATTCGTAACTTATGGCATATTAGTGAGAGTTATGATCGGCTTTTGATGCTTGCAACCATGCTGTACGACCTTTGTCTCGTCACGCATTGACTATGGTAACTCATTATTACGGCGCCAATGAAATAGATTTAAAAGGTTTCAGCACTGCAAAATAAAGCTGCTCGTTGGTGTTCGCATGCGGTCGGGTCCAGAGTTCGTCACAAAATCTTTATGGTCCAATGCGTAATTGTTGGACAGTAATTTCTGATGGTAAAAGACGAAGGCTACGGTCGTCTTCTGGAAGTACGCGGCTTGTTACACCTAGTACAACCTCTGAAATAGCTGCCATTTTGTATTCAAAGTCAAGATGAACATTTGTACTAGTAAAAGTTGCAAATGACTTTGGTCATGCACGAAAACATATAATTAGGACCCCCCTCCTTCCAGCTTAAAGATATATTAAACTAATATGACCTTGACTGGAAAGTGCATTGACCTTGGACATTTATGGCCATAGCGTCCTTCATTTGCAGTCGGATCTCGAACCAAACAAACATTTTTAGATTACGTAGGATAAGGGAGGTATTGTTCAATTGCGACAGTTCTCACTTCTTTACCCGTGTTAACTTGTTTTCCCCTTTCCCCAATGCCGGACATTTGAAAGCGGCAAGCCCAATCACAAATCTTCAACATCGATCAACGCACGACCCAAAGACACTATCAAATCTTTGTTGCCAGGTTTGGTCAGGGTTTACAGATGCGTCTTACTAGATTGAGTTTGTTAACGATCTTAATCAATCGTGTTTTTTTTTTTTTTAAATCGGAGTCATATAGGCATTTCTTGGAGAGTTCATGAAGTAATCAAAATAGTTTTGCCAGTATGTTAATTTCTGAAGCAAGTTGGACCATATGTTAACACAAAAACATTGAATCCGTTTAGGTTTTATTGATCATCTATTGATCGTCAGGCGGCCAGACCGAGCTAGAACCGCAGACAGTTGTGGTTGGGACCCGGATAACTAAATTAGGTAGGCTATATAATGATTTCAACCTTTTACTAGGGGAATCCTGTTTGGTAACCGAAAATTATGTCGTCTTTGTGAAAGTTAACGTGTGTCGCGAAGGCGAAAAATTTAGAACGCGCCCACAGTTAGAAGACTAATCCCACCGTCCTCGACCTCTTCTTCGGATTCATGGTACAGTAGGTTCCATTGACATAAAATCAAACTTATTTATTTATTTGGAATTGCATAAAAACCTCCAAATGAGTCCTAACAAGAATTAAAGGTATGTGGTCAAATATTTTTAAAAAAATCAAAAACTAAAATTCTAAAAAAATCAGAGATCTACTATGGGCCCGCACCTGGACCTTGGACCCGGTCCTTTTAAGACTGTCACGACACCTTTTGACCCCATGGTAATCTACGCCCTCATACTAACCTCTTGATCCAGGTATTGCACAAAATTTGGTTGACTCAGGAGAGATTTGCAGTCCTTCATATTACCAGTCGTTTCTCCCACAGACCCTGAGAGGTCTACCCAAAGTCCTACACTACTGGGACACTTACTTGATCCCAAGGGTGCTCTTCGGCATAAGATAATCCACGCATTGCACAGGTGACCGCTTTAGTAAAGGTGCAAGTGGTCTTCCCCATAATATGAATCGTCTCCAAATCTACCTGCAATAAGGAAATCAGTACACGCATATCTTTAGGCCTGATTTTTTTTGGCGGGAGGTTCTCGCCATACCGGCTTCAACAGTAAATATGCCATAGACAAAACCACAGTCCAGAAACACTACTGAAGACATCTGCGTGAGCCATATGCAGATGTGAATGTTAACAATGACGCATTCCATGGAAATAATCCAGGATATCCATGGGGGGGGGGGATCAACATTTAAAGCGAATTCTATTTGTATTTACAGCTTATCACACTGCTTCAAAATTCTTCCCTATTTGAGATATATAAGAGTCAATCTGTGATTATAAAAGAATTTCTGTTGCTTTAGTGTTTTGACCTCAGACCTCAAAACTTGGCTGGTTGCAGAAAACGAACCGCTTAAGAGTTCTCAGTTTTAAAATCATTTTAATCATATATTTGCATTATTTATTTGGCATCCATATAATTGGATATTAGAAAGTGGTATAGGTAACGCAAGTCCTATCCATTCGGCCAATGTTTGTATTGACTGTCAGCAATCACAAATGACAAAAGTTTTTAAATATCCATGGCTTTGCCATACTTCACAACAAAGTTATAGACCTTTAAATTAAACCAATTGCTCTCATGTTTTCTTCTTGCTTCGTTGTTTTATCTTTCTTTCTTCTTTTGCCTGTAATTGAGTCGAGTCAAATCTCTAAATTGCGCACTGTTTTGAGTGTGAAATCTTTGTGTATGTTACAAACATTGGCAGGCATATTGGCATTATAGAACCCTTCGCATTCCTTTGAATCGTGATTTTATTCCTTTAATGGACTAAGCATATTATACAAGTAGGTGTGAAGGGTAATATTATACCCGAGTTAAAATACGCAAAACAACAATTTTAACATATCGCCGGCCATCTCCAGAGTGAGGTTGTAAACAAGCTTTGTTCGCATTGTGTGCTTCGTATTTATGATTTGAATTGCCAAGCCGGCTGATTGCTACATGCCTCAAGTGATATTGTGACGCTACTCTAGTTTCATTTTCATAAGTTGGCCTAACAAGATACTATCCAAGTTTAAAACAATTGTCAATCTCGTGGGAAAAATAGCACATTTTGTTTTAACCTGCCTTCCGAACAGCGTTAACCTTATCTCACTGACCCTTGACCTCACCCTAATAAGGCTGTCACGCGCCCTCACACCAATACAACACGCATGCCTACTGGGAGTCCGAATTTGTTTTAGTCCGAAGGCGTACTCTGCTACTTAACTAACCAATTGTTGACAAACCAATGCTTGTGTTATTTTAACTTTTGTTTTGGCCTTTTTTATCAAAAAGTACTTTTTGACTTTCTCATGGCCTTTTGAAACTTCTAAAAACTCTCCAACTTTTGTTTTTGTTTTTGTCTCTGTGTTTTTCTCTATAATGAAAATAATTTCAAAAATTGTATTGAATTTGTCAAATTAGTTAAGTGTATCAAAATCTTCATCTATTTGTTCTAAATATTAAAATCACTTATTAATTTTGCACGTACGTTTGCACCCCTAAACAAATCCGGTAGGTGATAATCCAATGGATCATCTTCGGCCTTATGTAAATTCCGGACTTCGGTAGGGCTACCCAAATACAGCATCCAAGGCAAGGATCTACAAATGCATACCCATTTTCATCGAAAACGGGGATATTTTGTGGATGGATGGGTCTCACATCTACACGAACCTTAGGTTTAAATTTAACTGCACATTAATCTCCTGCCTGTGGCATCAAAGCTTATATCAACATTCTAAGATTATAGTAAAATTTATAGTATTTTATGATATAAACTGCATTTTGGTAAGTGAAGGTTAATCCTTGAATTGTCCTTTTGCTTTGCGCCATCTTGAGTTTGCAGATTCTGTCAAAAACAGACGTTCGATAATGAGTTTCTAATGCGGTCATGGTGGAAATATATCCCACTCTTTCATGAACGCCTTCATATAATGTGAGCATTTTGTTGTATTTTTTATGACGTCATGTTCATTTACACATTAATTTAACAATCCCAATTTAAAGACCAACATATTACCACCTTCCTATGATGCGTCCATGGCGACCTTATGTAGTACTTAACATTCAAGCATGTTTCACTTCAGTTTTTCCATCGGCTTTTTTCTCTTTTTTTCCAATTCTTTGATCAAGATATCAGAACTTGCGTTGAATTGGTCCATGCATTTTTCAAATGGTGAAAATGAAAGAAAAAATCAGTTTTCATTGTCTGCCAATATTTACCTAAACTGTTATTTTTAATTATAATGTTTGTCTCTTGGAACTGAAAAACATTGAAAAACCATGAAAACGTTTCTTTGCACCCTACTGCGCAATATTATCAAATGGAGCTTCTTGGTGTTGTTGCTGTTGTAGTGAAAGCAGAGCAGCGGGTTTATATGCGGTACCTTCAGAACATTTTCTCTTGCGGATTCGATTATGTACTATGATTGTTTTGAATGTGATTGTTGCGCATCCATAATCGTATATTCAACCACCTAATTCTGAATACGCAAGAGTGAGTGACAATCACTTGCCCTGTATATTCGTTTTTTAAAATATTTCAAAGTGTGGAAGTAACAAAGGGATACTTTACCATTATAAAATATTCCCTTCGATGAAACGCAGGTTGAAAAGAATACGAGTCCGTTCCCATTTCTTGTGATCTCGTTTCCGTTACAAGTCCTTTAAAAACCCCATGAAGCGGGCACCCCACTTAGAAGCGATGTTGTTGTATACTAACTGTGTTTTTGGATAATTTGCTGTCACCAAAAATCTCCCCTGAATATGAAAACGTATCATTAATCATGTTTGATAACTTGAAGTTAACCAAGGCTTTGGGCAATCAATAATATTCTACAATCATCTCTGAGGATTCGTTGGACTTTGCACAGTAACATCTGATGAAGTCTGTTTACATTTTGCTCCGTATAATCATGTAATAGTATAGGTCCCCCGCAAATCTTTATGAAAAATACTATAAACTCTAATTAAGCAGCAAATTTCATGCTTAGTTCAAATAACATATAAAACGATTGTTTTTTAAAACTAGAAACTAACCAAAGAACCGGGTGAGAACTAGAAGACCATTCACAATAATGGTGTCTAATATAATAATCTGGTTAGAGCAGGGCGAACCAGACCACAATACCATTATTTCTCGGCATGGCCCTATTTAAGAACACTTCTCCCCACCCATCATACAGACCCTATACCTTTTTAATCGCACTTTCGCGTACGCGCCGACGTGCACTTGCTTATCGAATCGGGTTTTACCCCTGAATACTTTCCTTCTGAATTTTTTCCTCGCTCTATGTCCGCCCAGAGTGGCGATCAATCTGTAGTGCTGGAGTGAAAATGTTGAGAATATGCCGCATAAGCAACTCAAGGCCTCTCGCACGGCTCGCCATGCGGCTCGAAAAACATTTCAAAGTTCTCTTATGTCTGTCCAGCTCTGCAAACCGTTGTGCCGTTTCCGTATGGCTTGTTAGTCATCGTAGGACGCTCTTAATAATCATAACATATTTAAGAGAATGGAGATCTGTCGGACTCGACGGCTCAGACCATCATCAGTTTAAAAGCTCCACGCACAATGTCCGAGTCTTAGAATTTTCAATGTGTTGTAATATCCCTCATTTGGATCGAAAGAAATTCAAGAAGAAATACGGATGCGCAATTGGAAATAAGACACGCTTACGTAGGCAAAATCTAAACGGTCGTTACAACAACAGCTTTCTATAGGAAAACGATCCCATTTTATGCCAATTGATGAGGAAAAATTACTTTACAACATAAGCGCCTGAGCGTATTTAATAAAGTCAAAGATGAATTCCTTGCACGTCATATCATGAAATATCTCTGTTAATATTTCCTCTTTTCAATTGTGGGCCATACTAAAGCACAACATTAATACATCATCTAAGGGAACCCTGACTATGATGATAATTCCAAATCTTGATGACGGCCATTTTGTTCAGCATATTCCTTGAGTATGTTGAGATAGATGGTGGGACAAGAGAGAACTGGCAAAAAATCCGCATGGGGGCTTAAGATGTACATGTTATGTCATCCTACCTAAGGATTAAAAAGATATTATAGTTTGTTATGTCCTTCCAACAGGTAATTTGTGTTTGCACAATGGGCCAAAAACGTGCTCAAAGTTCCATAAGGGTAAATACTATAAGAATTCGATTTGTTTGATTATTCACAATTTTATATAGAGATGGCTACACTAGGAAACTAACACTTCATTATGCCCCATAGACCTATTGGGCCCGATCACATTTCTCCTGTAATATGGCAACAAACACATGTCAATTTGACACTACTATCCAACAGCAGGATAATCGAGTCAATTACAGAACACCTGTGCATTTTAATTTTTTAAGTGTCATGTGTACAAAGCAATTTTCATAGGAATAGTATATACTTTATTTTTTTAATCCTACGCTCAGATGAAAAGATTAAAAGTTTACAATGTGTTCTGCTGTTAATTTTCCCCCCACCACCTTCTCAAAATACCAAGGATGACAGGGTGGCATCGCTCAAATTTGGTTCATCCTCTATGTAAGACCGCATGAAATTAGCCTGCATGAAATCTTTTATAAGATGATCAAAGGATACAAGGATGGTAACAGCTTTATTCCGTAAACAGAGTCTTACTCTAGGCTAACCATGAATATCTTACACAAGGAAACCCAAAATTTGGAATCCAGAATATTCTTGACAAAACATCAAAACTGGTTTTGTTCAGACTCTGTGCAAAGTCTATCCGCAAGTCCAAACGAACAGCAGGATTCTACTGGAGCAAGTGCACGTGGCCCAGGTGTGAGTTTTACAACGATAAACGAATCGCAGCAAGGTGAAATCAAGGTTATTGTCGAACTAGCGGGACAAAATACGTGCGTGCTAGTTACATGCATAGCCCTTAGTCCTGAAATTATCTATCAAGGACAGATAAAATATCCGAATCACGCTTTAACATCGGCGGTATCTGTCTTAGTGATCAGATGTCTAATAATAGGGGACTGATAAAAGTGGGTACTTACTATAATTTCCGTACGCCGACATAGAACCGAGAGTATGTAATGAAATTTTTGTGATCGTTCCGGTGGCAAATTTATAGTTGACATGATTGCAATAGCCTGATTGCAATGAATCATGGAAGATGTTACTAACGTCTTGACGCAAACAGTTACACAATGCCCGGTCTACCTTGCTGTAACATGACCTTTCGACTCGAAGCACCAAGAAGGTATAATTCGCCTTTCGAAACAGATCGAAATCCAATTATACCAACCGGTCCTGAAGAAGCACAACATTCATACGCCAGGACATTGGTTGAATTCAGATTTGTCACTCTCGCCACATACTCATACAACTTTCGGCTCGATTATTGTTCCAGCAATTATCGGTAATGTTCTGTGATATATATACCTTTTGCTCGGTACCCAAAAGAAAAACGTCTTAACCGATACCAACCATTATACTTGTCAAGGCTCGCGGGTTTGCGATTTGGTTGGTGGTATTGTAATCATGCCTTTGTATGGGACATATTGTGTCTTGGTACTGGCCATTCGGGAGTCAGCTTGTGAAGTGTATAGTTTATTATCATATATTTACCCATGCAACGTTTTCTGTCATTTTTGATCATTGCAGTTGACTGCATCGATCACTGTCACATCCGTTCGCCATCTACAACGACAGACAGCCACCATTGCTCCTCATAAGGATAAATCCTCCACGTAATATCATTCCAATTTTACTCCAGTCACCGTCTCCTGTTGCAAGCTTTTTCAAAGCATTTCATACGTAATGGATTGACAATCACTGCCTTCCATTTTATAGTACTCAAATTGCTTTAGTAATTTCATTTTCTCTAAAGTATTCTATCTAACCAATTGTTATTACAACTATAATGTATGTGCGAGTTTATCGGATAGCCCGAATGCCGTATCAAAGGCACGAATGTAAAGCTAAGAGAAAAGTAAGACATAGAGGAACTCTACGAAGCCATCTCGAGCACGTCCAGATCACCATGTAGAGGAAGGAGCGAATTCTTCGATGTCAAAATCAAAAACCCGTTATTTCCTCGTGTCATTCAAAACCGGGACGACATGTTTTCAAACGATCGCTTTCCGCAGATTTCATTGTCCTCGACAACTTCCTTTTACTAACCCGTCATCGACTAAACTCGGATGAAGTGCATAACAACCAATACAAAAAGAGTGGTGCTAAGAAATTATTTCTCCTACAGACATGTATTCAGAAGACCGCAGACATTATCTTCTATTGGAAAGCAATTAAGCTTTACGTCGACAAAATTGAGAATTCCTCGGCGCACTAAAACAATGACCGCTAACATACTTTGCCATGATTCACAGGGCTCCCTGGCTGGTTTATACATTAGCATCTAGGTCTAGCTTGCAGATCCTGTGTGTCATAATTATTTTGTTCAGGTATGTTCATGATATGTCTATATCTAATAACAATTTTCTAAGAAAAATTTTGGTAAAGAAAACCGGCAAAAATACTTTCCGATAAAACTAGTTTGTAAGTGAGACGAATTTATGAAGCGTGTCGCTAGAAATTTGATTCGATTTCAAACTATAATCCTCTTTTATCCGCAATGTGAAATCACACCCTTATAATGCACTAAAATATGGCTCCACAGACTATATACACTATGTAAAATCCATATTTTCGAGATCGGGTGTTATGAATGCATTTTGCACGACAAATGACGTACCTATTTCGTATTCCTTTTAGTGGCGTACGCACTATATACTGTCACAAGTACTAAAACACAAAATGGTGAAGTTGGCGCTAGTTTTGTACAGTTACTCTTTATAAATTATAAATAGTCAAGTAAATTTGCGACTTTCTGATCGGTAAAATTGATTAAAAACAATATTTATAACCAATTGACCAAATATCACAAATGGAACACGTTGACCTATCTCAACTATGTAATCCCAAGAGTCAAAAAATTTATATTAGATTTCAAAAAATACTCAAACTATTACACAAAAGTCAGACCTATTTGAAACATTTGTCGTGTTTGTATGTGAGGTACTTTCTGTTCGGGAGTTTTCCTAACCTGACCATCGACAACACTTTTTTCTGACACACTTTATTGATTCCGAACCCTTCCAGAAGAATAAAGCACATGTTTATTCCGGTACGGTTTCCGAATTTATCAGTGTGTCAGAAAAATTGTGTCAGATGGGGTGAGATTACGGAAACTCCCCTTTCTGTCGGCTATGTGGTTGCATTTGTACACAGCGTCACAACATGGCCTCCACCGCTGCAATTATTTATTTTCCCATCCAACTTTAGTAACTTGTCTTTCTTTGTTTGTTTTAGTCCTCATCATGCAGGCCCAACCGTTATTAACATTCACATGTTAGCAGTTCTATCGATCCATTTGTTACGCTGCAGCTAATCCAGCAATTTAAGGAGGCCTTCTGAACGTGCTTCGCTATTGAACGAAAAACACGCCGAAGCTAGGATATCACGAAGGAATATTTTACAGAGATTTGGTCGTGCAACTTAGACCCAAAAATTGGTAGAACAATTTTGTACTTGGAAGTAAAGTTTAACAAAACACAAACAAATATGAGAGGAGGTTGAGAGAGAGAGAGAGAAATAAAACGGAGGAGGAGAATTGCAATTTTATGTTGTCAGATTACGTAAGGTGATGATTGCGTATTGTGGTTTTAGAAATTACAGAATTGATGGGTAGGTGGTCATTAGCAATGCATAAAGTAACAAAGATTTAAACTATGTTGAAAATCCGCTAACATTGACAATTTTAAAATCGTTTATGATTGATTGAAATACTAGGCCAGAAAGATTCTTAAGTGCAGTCACATCCCGAATAATATATTTGTACTAACTCATTAATCTCGAAGAATATAGGGACGCCGAGGAAAATGAGAAATATCATATTATTACATAACACGGCGTTTTCGCTTAGTCACTAATAAAAAATGGTTTCGAGAAAAAAATTGGTAAGTAGTAATTAGTAAACCGTGGAACAATGGTTAATGTGTTTTGAAGGGAAGTACTTCAAAAAAAAGGTTATAATTGGTTGGTATTGCAATTTTACTCAAATGTGCAATTCTCTTAAAATTTCCATCTAAGCAAGGGAATCCGAAAAAAAAGTCTTTAGTCATATGATGGTGTTCATAAGAATCAAAGCTTGAATTTTTTTATTTTCGATTACTAGGGCTGCTAAGGAATATGGAAACAGGAAAGCCAGAATGGCTAGAATAGTGCTAAAATTAGATGGGAAATGAGTGGATAACGTCATATGGAAGATGAAAGTACGACCCTCATGTTGTATTGACGAAATTAATGGCAGAATAGAAAATTGGTTTTTTTTCTCCTGATAACTTGGAATAAGAATGTTGACATTATTGCGTTTGTCACTGAATGATATGGTTCACGCTAAACAACATGATTTATCTTTAAAATTGAATGTTTGATTTTTTCAGATTTTTAAGACCACTGTATTCCATTGGCACTATCTCATTTCGGTTCATACATACACTACGATTTTCTCCGTATAACATTAGAGTAACCCTAACGACTCGTTACAATTTTTTAAGTGTTTATTCAAACATCCTGGCGTCATGGATCTCATTTTTACCGTTGTCAGCTCTCTAAACCACTTAGTGTATAAGGTGGGGAGGGCGGTCCATGTGACCCAATTTGATTTGTTTTTCGCGTGCCATGGTTTTAACTAAATTATTTTTGCCCAAAGATTTGATTGTATAAATGCTATTATTAAGTTGCACATATTTTGGTGGGGAAAACAATGTACATCGGCCATGTCGTTTTTATACTAATTACCAAAAGTAGGCATTCTGTCGTTGTGCCTATTCAAATTTGTTTTATACCAAAAAAAAACGTATTCAGAAAGTTTTTTATTTTTAACAAGAAATGTATTTTATGTTTCTTATATGAGCCAACTTTTATGAAAACGTCATTCGAAGGGAGAATTTGTGGACAGCATGTCTTTTTTTATCCTGTTATGGGTTGCGTGTGATATGTATCTATCAGTGACCGGAGTTTTGGTAAAAGAACATCCCAACTTCAAAGTGGTTTCAGAGTTTGTGGTCCACTGGACCACACACACCACCAACAGGAGTGCACAGACCGTTTACACAAAAAGTGTTAATTATTAGTGTCAATTCGTCATAAGTAGGGATCGCGACATAGAAATATTTTTCGCATCTGGATTCTAGGAAAACATCGGTTTGAAAATACAATTTCAAGGAACTCTTGGAACAATTGATTTTTCCGTGTGTTGCAATACTTTTTATTATGTGTTGTATTGTTTAGCTTAATATCATTTCTCGAGGCGTAACTATTGTGTATACAAAAAATAAATAAAGCAAAACGAAAGATTGCTACCTCTATCGAATCATGCGTAGAAAACACCGAGGACCATAAAAATCAACAGATTCAAGTTTTATTATGCCAAAACGTTGTTAATTTCGTTCCGATACCTTTCAAAAGGCCCCTCAAGCGAATTAATACACTCACAACATCGTTACGTCCAACGAATCCACTTCCATTTGTACATAGCGCACGGGTATTATATATATATTTTACGTCATTCTACATTATCGATCCATCGTATACGAGTCACAAACTTTCTACAAAACCTTGGGAAATCAACATACACCTTGGTAATGACAAAAATGTTTACAAAACTAAGATTCATATTGGTATCAAATTAGTAAGGTGTATATTGCGGGATGCTTTTGTTTCATGGTCGGCCAGATTTCATTAATACTGTAAGCCTGGTCGTTTTTTCGCAAATGGATTGCAACAACGGTCGCGGTGCTGCCACCTCAAACATTATTCATATTGCAACCTCGCTCGTTCGTTTATCTCTCTGCCCGAAGGATGCGGTTAGGAATTAAATATTGAGAGCTAGGTTTAAAAGAAAAATACGATACAACAAAAGAAAAGTGATTTCCGACAAGGTGTGGACCAGATCAATATTTTGCCGCTATTTCGACCCACCTAGCAAGGAGAACAAAATTACACGAGTAAGTATCTGATATGGCACTGCATTGTTCACGAGGCGGCCAGTTCCTACCTTTTTTTAGAGTCCGTTCGGACGTAGTTTTGAGTTTCACCGTCTTAGGAACATGGGTTTTGAAATTAGGTGTCCTATAGACACTACGTTTGATTTCAGATGTCCTAGGGACGATCGGTAATAACACGCAGCGTCCTATGGACTTTAGGTAATAAAAAGAAGGGGAGTCCCTAGGACACATAAAAATTGTGGGCTCGTGAAGTTTATTACATTAACACCAAATCTTAAGGGGTCCCTAAATTTTGGGGGACCGGGACTAGTGTATAGTTGTGAGTGTCCCATGCAGTTTGAATTTACAAGGTCTAAGGACTATATGTGTTAAATTACGGCGGTCCTATGGATAAGTTTCGATTTTCTCAGTGTCCTGGGGACTATCGGTAATGACACGTAGTGTCCAGTGGATACATGTAATAAATAAGAGTCCCTAGAAATTAAAAATAGTGCGACTCTGAAGTTATTAATTAACAAATCTCAGGGTCCCTAATTTTTGAGGGTCCGGGGACCGGTGTTGTAACTAATCGTGGGTTGTCATGCAGCTGGTTTCAAATGGCAAGCATCCCAGCCAGCACAATTGAGGGTCTGCTTTAAATGGCACACCATAAAGTATTCTATTTCAATGGCATTTGAAATGATTTTTTTGTGTTGTGATTGCTCTCATAACATCATAATTTCCTTCAGATCATGGTGCACACATACCTCCATGTGCAGATGCAATAGCTTTAACATGGCGACAATTTAAGGGTGGTAAAAATGGGCTATTCCAGGAATATCCACACCCATGACATTTCAAAATTTCTAAATCAACGCGGGGAAATTCCCAGGCTGTTTTTACAAATCAATGTGGAATTCCAGTGGGGAATTCCAATGGTATTTTTCATATCTTTGGGTTGTTTTTTGACCAAAGCGAACGAAAGGGAAAAACAACACTAACCTAAGTGATAGTATCTTTGGGAAAATGGGATTTTTTTTTTCAGTGGGTCAGTAAAGTCATGGGAATTCCCAAAGTCATCGTAAGTTTAGCTACTCAATTACTCAATTATCTCTTTCAGTGCAATGCATCTGTAAAATAACCACATTGGTATAGTGGATAGGTTTTTACGATTTATTATGGAAAATTCTCATACACTTTTGGATTTCATGATTTCTGCACCTTATGGATTTTCACTATGAAATTCACATGCATTTTTGAGAAGATGTGGGTATAAGAGGTTGTGGATAATTTCTGGATAGCCCAATCTGGGACTGTTCGGTTCCAAATCACGGTCAAATTTGGTTTTCAAATATTTGCCTCGTTATGGCCATAGTTCAGTGTTGTCATTTTCTATTCTTGTTATTTGCTCTGCTGTTTTTTTCAGTATTTCCAGTTATAAAAATAATATCGTAGGGTCTATAACATTGCGACGGATGTGTATTTTTGTATTTTTTAGTAGTATACAAATAGTGTGAAAAAGTACTGCACATCAACCTTAACAAGCTTACAAGTTTCAAAGCTTAAAAGTACATAAATTTGGCATCAGGAATAGGAAAACTTTGGTTAGATGATGCTGCTACTCCCTCGTAACGCAATAAGTGCAAGTATTTATATTGCGGATCTTATTTCATCTTATAAGCTTTAAATTCAATACAAGATATATGCTATTTCAGCGTGTTAATCCCATTTTGCAATTTACTTTATAAGGGTGAGTCAAAAAAAACTTGACCCAAAATGTTCCGCCATTTGAAATTTTTAAAAACAATACAAAATTTATTCTTTTTTGGTTTTAATTTCCATATCTTTATTTTCTGCAAAGATAATTCAATCGGATAAGTATAAGCTGAGCTCCAGTCTTTATATCAAGTATAGTCAGCTTTTAACCCCTATTCCACGGATTTCCATTTGAATACACGGTGTGGCCAACTAAGCTAATGACCCCCAAAATGATCATAAGGGTATTGTACTATGTTTATGTGAAATAAAGTGGGTATCTTAAAGGTGGTCAAAGTCAGTGATAATGGTAAGTCTTTTGAAACACTTTTTTCAAGATAGTGGCAATTTTGGTCTACAAATATAGACAAGACTTTAAACCTCAAAAAGGTTGTCACCTGCTGTTTCCTTCATATGGGTATGAATCATTCAGCCTCTCCAGAACTGTACATCTATCAAGGTAATATATTTTTCAACTGATTTTTATGAGTGAGTGATGAGCCGAGAAGTGTTAAGAGGGGGGCATCGATGCTAAATTGTGACTGACAATGATTTGCTTCGCAACGCCGTTCATTTTAATGCGATCCGTGGACAGAGCGCAAAACAGACAACCTGATTCAAATGACTGTAGCTTGGTCTATACCAAAACGATGTGAATGATCTTTGCAGCAAACTATTAAAGATAATGAACCAAGCTTTTTGTACTCACCCTGTCATGAACCTTGTATATTGATGCGTATTGGCAAAGTTTGAAGTTTTCAAATGCAATGTGCTCGAAAACGTTTTCGTATTTCGGTATGACCAAAATACACACTCGACGACTTGAAACAAAGTTACATGAAGCATCAATTGTCATTTTAGAGTCAATATTTGGTTGGGACATACATGTACAGCAAGAGTAAATATAATCTGTAACTATTTATTTTAATTCATGAATCATTAGACTAAATCTAGACAATTTGTTTGTAACGTTTTAATAAATTGTTTCATTACTAATTTTGTGGGTTGGGCCAATGTTCGTGCACCTTTGGCCATTTGAGAATTACAGGCCAATGACCATTTGATCCAGAAGCCAGAAGCAAGTTGGACGAGCTTTAGCAATTAGTCATCGCCAGTCTGGACTAGTTGCCAGTTGAGTGGGTCCATTGCAATTTCGTCTAAACACCCTTTTGTTTCAAATAGCAGTTTACCCCCCCGTCCATATTCCACATTGGTCCAGTACTAGTTAGTCGAAATGCCAACATTTTACATGCACCTCGTGCAATAAACGACGCAGGGGCATGAAATGAATGCAATTGGGACTGGTAACGACGAACTGGCAGTTGGAACATTAGCACATGCTTAATACCTCGAGGGCATCTACTCGTTAGCAATGTAAAGCCCTATATGGATAGCTATCCTCATAGCATTATCAAGGAAATCTTGCTTCAACTGTTATAGTTACCTACACGAACAGAAGAGACTGCATAAGCTCGCTACAAGAGCCATTGAATCCATTCTAGCAAAGTACTTGTTAAAACTTTCGGCAATTTCATCATCACATGTTAAAACCATCAACAACAACAAAGCAAAAAATAAAAAAAATAAAAAATTAAAAAAAAAAATGTGGATCTTGCAGGTAAAACAGCTCATCAATGCAAGAATAATTTCACATGAAAATGGGAAAGCTCATGGGATGTAGAGGCATACATGACTTTGTCAGTTGGGGGGCTCAGACCATATAATGGTCTTTACACGAGTTAGGTACAAAGTTCTAGGGGTAAAACATAATGGCGTCTAGAAATGACCCTGACATGATTGGCGTCTGCTCAGCGATAGGAATTACCTCCAAGAGCAGACCATAATTGAGGTACGCAAACTTCAACCTCTACTAACGTTTTTGCAATACTACCTCACATACAGTAGTCTATGGAAAAACTGGGACAACTTGGGCCATGTTTCTATAAAAATTTAATAGGGAAAGTCAAGAACTTTATCCACAAAATACAAGCTCATTGCTCCAATAACCATTGCTTTCAAATACGGTAACACGAAGTTTTTTGGATAATATTAAAAGTAAATTGCATCGAAATGCCCAACACGAGATACGCAATAGTCGGCCAAAGGTGAAATTATGAGGTAAATTGCATCAGATCTGCTTTATAAATGCAATTAATTGAGAAACATAACAGTTTTCAATGCCAATTATACGTATGCATATACGTATTCATCTACACTGTCTAGCAAACGCCATTTTGTCACATGCGACCTATTAATACACTGCAAAAAAACAAGCGCTACTACATTAAAACTATATTGCATGGATATATTAACCTATTTAATTATTTTTTTATATTGAATGTAGGTTTTTTTTTACTCGACGGTTACAGGCAGGAGGAGTAAATACTGCCATTAATCTACACCTATTTATGTTAACACTTATAATGTTCACACTTTAGCATGTTAATTTATTTGAACACGCAAAGATGTTAAGGAGTGAGCAACGACTTAATATACATTGATGGCTTCCATCTTCATTTTTATAACACTGTTTACCAATCAACGACTCTGCTTACATACCATATTTGTGCGTTTAATATAGTATCTAAATATTTTACCATTCAACCGCGTTAATCACTGTTTAAATCGATATTGATGTTTCTCATTTCACATGTATTTAACACTACAAAAAAATATTTAACATATTCACATCTGCAATCTCTTATTTTTGCAAAACTGTTTTCTCTATTTAAAACTTCATTCCTCATAATATTACAACATGCATCTTTAAATCAACTTGTTAAATATCAAAATTTAAAAGAGAGTTTAATTTAAAAATTGAAAAAAGAACAAGAAGAATAATTAACTATCAAAAGAGAAGTAATAAACTCACTAATAAATTAAAAAAAAAATAACAGAAATACTCGAAATAATCAAATAAAGTAAATAAAATTAGAAAAAAGTAAAATTAAAACAATTCTTAACCCCAACCGACTCTAAATGGTGCGACCAGACTCGAACCCTATGCAGAAATAACCAAATTCACCATATTACAACAATACAGACACAGACAATATTATATACATACCTGGTCGTCTGAAGATCTGCACCGCTAAGCCACAGCGGACTTCTCGGATTCGGCCTTTCTTTAAATAACCAGTACCTTTCAATTAAAGTACGAGTAGCATATCTGTATCCTGGGCCGCTACTCACATTACCACAGACCATAGGACTACACAGCACAGGTTAGTGTCCTGGGACACTACATCACATATCACAGGGTCCCTAGGATTTGTGGTCATAGGGCAGAGAGTCCTAGGACGCTTCCTGATAGGACCTTGAATTTTGCGATAGTTGTAACGATTTGAGAGTCCCCCCAAATAGAGAGTCCGGGTCGCACTAAGTATAGTTAACTTTAGTTTAAGAAGCTCTGTGTCCTAGACCACCCAGTTTCTGATCCTGATTAAAGATTTCGGAGACTGGGCGTCCTACGTCCTACGGACGCCCAGACTCCGAAACCTAGAGTCCAAGGACTTTTCTGATATGTAGGACTCTTAAATTCCTCCAGCCGGTATTTCTCTGAAGAATCAAATTTGAAAACGGTTTCCACATCAATTTGTTGATTCCTGGCCCTATTTCACACCTTTTACACACGGCAATTTCACAGCATTTCTTTTTTTCGCATATTTTCTGTAGAAAATAACTTTCTCTTTTATGTCTAATAAAACAATAAAAAACATTTAAAATAGAAAAATAAGTCCGTTTTTGATTTTTCTTATTACATTTTTGTTCTAAAGCGAAAAGCCACTGAGGTTTTTTGATTTAATTGTTTATTTTTTTCTAAAAACCAACAAAGGTGTCAAAAACAGCATATTCTGACAGTGCCAAAAACACATGTAAAAAAAGTTGAAGAACCCGTAAAGCCTCCCTCCTTCTGGCAGTTCCTACACCCACACCACCCCTCACAATCCACACCGACACACCCACATAAAACATAAATAACACACTCAGTTACATACACGGCTTTTTAAAATAAAATGGGTAATAAATATAAACCAAGTGGTATAGTGATATATGGATGCCTGGGAAACGTGGAAATAAAGCAATGCCTTCTGAGATCTAAAATTGCTACGTCCCCTCTTTAGAACTGGTCTCAGTTAAAGGTGAAACGAACATCTCCCAATATATGAAGACTACTTTTGTGTATATATATTACCTCGACATTAATTGCACTCAAAGAATTGATTCTTAATAATTAGGATATAAACACGATATTACCAACCGGTTCCTCCTGTTCCAGGCTAACGCTTGATTCTCAAACGTCCTTGAGCTTCCTATCTTGTTGGACATTGCCAATTATATAGCTGTAAGTGATCAGCCGACGTGGTTGTTTAATATAAATAATTATATGCTAGAACGTAAATCGACGTCAATTTTGCGATCGTTTTTTTATACGCATTTTCCCTCTCGGGTAACATTTGTGTCACTTCTAGATATTGGAAGGTTTAAAGGGCATTTTCGTGATCTTAACTTAATTCCAAGGCATTAATCGTCGACAAAAAAAAATCATTTCCAAAATTGGAGTTAGCGTTTGGGGAGGAAATTTACATGGGGTGATTGTTTTTCGCTCGGTGCCCCTAAAACTAGGGTTAAGCTAATTCATAATTAGGTGTAGTTACGAAGTTAGTTGCACACAAACTTAAGTCCTCTTTACCAAATTTAATGATACTATGCAGCAGTCTAAATCTTTACTAACATGTTTTACGTTATGAAAAAGTAGACGTCCAGTATATTAAAACAAGTACTTTCATCCCTGTAATAATAATTTTCATTTAAAAACTCACTAATGAATGCAACACAAAGCATGTTCTCTCGTTAAATGATTAGATGTCGTTGATTAGCACCTTTGTTGCGCTCACACGTCGGCTTAGGACAAAAATTCAAAAGATATAAAAATGACAAGCAGTCGGAGGACCTGGTTTTGGATCAACGAAATGCCCCCTCTTGATTGAATTGTCCTTGTTTTTGTTTTATATGTCTTTTTTTGCTTTATATGTCTTGTTTTTATGTCTTGAAATTGAATACATGTGTTGGTTTTGTTTTATTGTATTTTTTGTTTAATATGTCTTTTTTGATGTTTGTCTTGAATTACATATGTCTTGTTAAGATTGTTTTATGTTTTTTTTTTTCTATTTTGTTTTTGTTGCTTGCTTTTAAATACCTTGCAACAAGCTGAATGTGATAGAAGCGGAACTGCTCAGCGCTGTTTTAGCACGTTGTAGCACATCCTGTATTTGCTTGTTTTTGGCTAATTGCAACTACACAAAAATATTTCAAGAGTCTGAATTTTAGTCAAATTATGTAATAGTAATATTTTGCCTTGCATAATGCTTTTACAAAGAATTCCCCATAGTACATAAAGAGAACATGCAAGGATTTACGAACTTGATATACATAGCATTTTGACTAAATTTTTCCTCTATTAAAAGATGATAAGCGTCATGTGCACTGCACTGGGAATTCTCACAATTTGCAATACCGTGCGCCGCCAACGACTTGCTCGGAGAGGCGATTTTTTGACGAGCATCCTGGGGACAAACGTCGACATTTCCCATAGTCCGATAATACAAATATACCCGAAACACCTCACTGGATTATTGTATACGTGCAAATGCCACACTAAAGCGGCTCTGCAAACGTCCAGCAAACCAAACGAATCGGCCTTGATGAAATCCGCAGAATTGCTGATAACTGCTGGCGCCATGTCGCACATTCTGTTGACTGACGGTGGCGGCCAGCCTCATTTCAATATAGTAACTCCTTCAAATTAATCAAAATAGATAAGAGTGATATTAGACTGCAAATCAAAACAATAAGGCGCTGTGATGTGACCCCTGTCAGCGGTGTTTCCCTAAAATGACCTGTACTCGTCAGTTATAAAGTTAAAAAAAAATAACTCTTAAAGTGGAGTTGATTCTTTTAACTCCGGCGGTTAGAATAAGAAATATGCTTGATAAGAACAGATACACATATTCCAAATTATCTAAGGGTTGTCTTTTTTTATGAGAAACCAACGATGAAGTCGAAATTTGGGATCTTCTTTCCTCCATCGCCTGCAGGTGAACATCTCTAGAAATTGCAAAACAATCCTCGCCCGTTCCTAAGGCTGTCCGGTAAGTATTTCCCACTGTTGTAGGTCTGTGTCACAGACTGGGAAAGATTTTATCTAACTTGATACTGCGTGAGTGACTAACGTTATCAGTACGTCATGCAAAATTTGGTGTAAATGAAACTAAATCTCAATATCTCCGGAACATGAAAAGGGGTTCTATTAATGTTTTTGCAGCAGATGTTCCGTTACTATTTTTTGGTTTGAATATTATCTAGTAATTGCGGGTCTTAACCTAAGTAGAACCTATAGCGAGAAATTTTGAACGTTTTTGTCTTAATCGGTGCTCTCAGCCTTGAAAGTGAACACGCAATCGCTACGGTCGCATAATTTTCTCACAATAACCTTTCGAATTTTTTCAGTCTTGAGAATTTTTAAACACTGGTTTTAATTTACGCCACTTTTTTTGGTCAAATTTTAGAAACAGGTTATGGTACTTACCGGACCGCCATAGCCCGTTCCATCAGCCACGGAGCATCAGAGGTAACGAGTTCTCAGATTTATGCTGGCTGCATAGCCAATGGGGGGGTTTTTTTTCCCGTTTGTTTTTTGCAGACTCCTGACGACAGACAAAATGTTGATTGACACAAACAACTGTAATAGTTGGGATGTTGCTAAAACAAAGAACGAAGACACTTTCTCCAAGGTATTAAAATGATTATCCTCCTATTGAAAATACGTTTTCATATGTGCCCAATCCATCAAAGGTTGAGATTCTTCGGTTTTGTGGCTTTTAATGCAAATAAATTGATCACCTTACAAATGTATTTGTGCAATAAAGAAGAATGTGTTCCGCTTGGGAAAGTTCCTAAACCCCAAGCTCTTCCTTTATTAATTTTTTCTGTATCGAATCACACCAAAT
Source organism: Ophioderma brevispina (assembly GCA_023653785.1). Taxonomy (NCBI): domain Eukaryota; kingdom Metazoa; phylum Echinodermata; class Ophiuroidea; order Amphilepidida; family Ophiodermatidae; genus Ophioderma; species Ophioderma brevispina. Next base: position 124,401 of record JAMKCH010023762.1, read on the forward strand.
GAAATCTAATAACCTTTTGGGCAGCTTTTCAATGGCTTCTCCTTATCGTGTACAAACAGTGGTTCTCAAATATGATCTATGGTACAATGTTTGGCTGTTTCAATGAATTCCGCACGGTTCTTGTCTGTGCATTGTTGCTCGAACAGTGGGCAGACCAAGAGTGTTTCCATTGTCTGTGGCGCTGTTCCACCACCTACAGGTATAGTGTCCTGCTCTGCTTCCAGTAGACACTTCTGCAAGGACAACCAAAACCTTAAATCGACCGGTTCCGGTTCTCAATCTCTTGAAACATCGCCATTCAATCGCGTGAGGAGTCCGCTAGCTCGCAGGTAGAAGTGATCACCAGTCTTCTTTCTTTTTATCGTGTCCAAACACTGTGTCTCAATTTATCCATCCAGCCAGAGATGGTAACAACGTCCTGGCTGCTTAACTGAATTCCGCAAGGTCCTTGTTTGTGCATTGTGCTCCAGCAAGCGCAAACCACGAGATGTTCCATTGTCTGTCTTGCTGTTCCACAACCACAGGTTAGTATCTGATCTGCTTCCAGATAGCCCTACTTTCTGCAATGAAACCTTAGATCGGCCAGTTCTGGTTCTCAATCTGTTGAGGCATCGCCATAGCCCACGAGAGTCAGTTCCAGTTGGAAGATGCTCACCGGTTCAATACCAATAGAATTTACTTGGTTGATGGCAAATATATTCTTTTTTCCAAAAGGCGACTCTCTTGACCGCCTTAGCAGAGACTGTTTGCTTAAGAAACTCTCTCTGGATTAAGGCGGTTGGCAGAGGGATCTGTCCAGTCATGGGTTGCATAACATTAGTGCTTAGCCGCTACGCTCTTGCATGCTCCTACGCTTCGACGGAGTTCTCGGTGAGCAATTCTGCTAGGATGTATTTGTTTTCCGTGGTTGGAGGGGCATCCTGTGATAAGCGGCAGAGGCATTTAACGCTGAATCAAGCTTCTTGGCAGGCTTTGTCTTTCCCTACAGGGCAACATACTCTGCACATGAGTAGCACAGGGCAAATGCCGGCGATCTTAGGGTATGTGGGCGAGCACCCCATCTTGTGCCAGTGAGTTTGTTCAAGTGTATTGCGTGAACATACTTACTCTTCGTCTCTCGATGTGGGTCTTATAAAGAGGAGAGTTGCGGTCCAAGGTAACTCCTAGGTAGAACAGGGTTATCACAGTGCTCCACGGGTGTTTCCGACCAGGTAACTTTAAGTTGGCGTTTGGCCTCACGGTGCTAAGATGGAAAGCACACACATGTGTCTTAGATAGATTTGCACGTAGGTGGTCCTCATAATAAGGAGTGAGTTCATCCAAACTTTGGAGAGTCTCTCTTCAACAAACTGTGAAGTCGGCATCTTGTGCATCGTCTGAATTAAATAAAACGACAGTTCCTGACTCCTAGGTTGGTCGTTGGTAAGATGTTGAATGGAGAGGTGCAAGCACACTCCCTTGTGGCTAGAACCATTCTTGAGCTACGCCATCGGCTCTTCTTCGCTCACTAGCTGAACAAAGGAACATCCTGTTTGCAGCACATCCTCGGAAAAAAGCGCAGTCAAGCGAATGTCCTTGTTAATTTCCCAGGGGGAAATTTTTATTTTTTCCCTTTTATGGAGTAGGCATTCTGTGATGAACAGTGTCGTACGCTGCTGATAGGTCGACGATCACAGCTCCGGTTACCATACCCTTTCATCGAAAACATCCTCAATGTGTTGAATTAGGTTGAGTACTTGGCTTGTTTTTGATTTGCTGGCCGGAAACATGCTTGTTCTGGTATGAGGTGTTCGTCTAGCACAGGTGTTGCGATGGATGACGCAGGGAGACGTTTTAAAGGCTTGTAGGTATGGTGGGAGTGAGATAGTTCTAAGCTCTTGGGTTGGATGGATCTGTGACCAGACTTTAGTAGTGCCATAAACATGTGCTTTCCTCCAGCTTCTTTGGGAGCCTGTGGGAAATAAGCAGCAATGGTAGAGCTCCAAGAAGCCATTTCCTTTGTATGCGGAATAAGATTTTTTAGCTGCTAAGTAGAGATGTTGTAAAGGCCTACTGCTTTTCCTGGTGAAGTTTAGCAATACCGGATTCCACTTCGTCAATGTTGAAGGGGCGAGTGAAACCAGGGTCACCACGATACCTCTTATGGTCTAGTTTGATCTTCTTGGGTTTCTGCTGCACTTCCATTTAAAAGCAGTTGGTGGGCAACTTGGTTGGGTGTGACATTTGGCTGCTGTGGAGGTCTTGTTGGATCCCCTAGCGGCGGCTTTCGGATGAGCATATTTAGACCATGCATGCTGTGGTATGGGTCTATCGGTGGATTCAATTAAAGTATGCCAGATTTTGATCTTTTCCTGGGAGATACTCTCCGAAACTTCCTCACCTTAGCGTTGTTTCAGCCGAAAAAGGATCAGTCTTCAAAAAATGGTGATATACTCTGTCTTCTCTAGACCTTCCTTGGAAAGGCCTGGTATATATTCCGTCCTACAGCCTCTGGCTATGACTCTCCGCGCGTCTTGTTCACTAGGTGGGCAAATTTGTATGTTATAGGGTTTGGGAGCAATTCCTCTTCACGTTTTGATCGAGGTCATCAGTGAATCCTTGCAGTCTTGCTGCTTCTGTAGTTAAAGCGGCGCTTAATAAAAGGCACGTTGTGTGGTCTTACTGAGTAGTGTGTTTGGATAACGATTGGTCTCGATGTTGGTTTGTTGGAAAAGATCAGAACAATCTTGTACACAGGTTAGGCCTGTTTTTGCTACCAATAGCTAGATCAGGGTTGTAACCTCTCTTACAGCGGGCACTATGAAATTATGGCGGCAGCTTAGAGTCATGAAGGAGACTTAAGGATGTTGACCGCTATCCATTCTTCGACAGCTTGTCAGTCTTTGTTAGTTTAATGGTCGCCCATTGGGGACTATGGCTGTTAATGTCGCCAATGAAGAAGTGAGGTTTGGTGTGAATTCCCAGGGTTGAGTTGAGGGTGATCGAAGTCTACTGATGGAGGTTTGTACACGGATGTAACTATGACAGGGCTGATGAGCTCAATGGTGAGGACTTTCGATGTGTTATCATCAGACATTAAGGTTGCCTCTACTGTGGTGTCTGTTTTCACAAAATATAGCACTTCGTATGTCGATGTGGTCTTTTTCTTCCGGTGGCAAGGACATTCCTGGTATAGTTTGGCGGTGGTTATGATCCCTCTGTGGGTTTCTGCAGACATAGGAATCGTATTGGAGATTGTTCACAACATCAGCATGATGTTACTTTCGCATGGAAAAACCCTCACATCAATGGCGCTATAGTCAAGGCAGACCTAGAAAAGGCCTGCGCTGAGGTCTAGCAATGATATGGGTATACTTAAGAAATGATGTTAATGGAAAACAGTGTTTGGAGGTGTAGAGATTAGTTCGCTGTTTCGCAGTTTACTAACCCCAAAAGGGGGGGAGACCACAAGACGGTTCTTACTTCTCCCCCAGGTTCAACACCAATAGAGTACTTGGTTGATAGCAATTAGTCTTTCTTTCAACAGCTTTCATGTGGAAAGTGCTCACCAGGTTCAACACCAATAGCTGGGTATACTTGGTTCATACAAGTCTTTTCTTTCCACCAGGCGACTCTCTTAAACTCCCTTGAGACTGTTTCAATGCAGATATTAAATATATATTAAGTGTATTTTGCAATGAAAGATGATAATATTAAATCGGCAGTGTTTCAATGGAAGAGTAGACGTTTTGGGTGTTAGTTAGGAGGTTGCGAAGGATACATAACGTCTAACGCGAACGCCATACTTACGCCTGTCTATTGAAATCACTCTAATGTGACAAGATCTTCAATAGACAAGGTAAGAAGGGCGTTCTACTAGTCAGGTTCCTTATGTAATTTTGTTGGTTTTTCTGGAGATTAGGAAAACTATGCATTTTCTGAAAGCTAGGAGTTCACCAAATAAAAAAATCAATGTTGGCATTTTTTTAAATCCCATATGGCGGCCATTTTGGAGTTCAAAATGGCCGCCAATTTTTTGCTTCGATCTCGGGATTTTTCTGAGGGAGCGTAGAAGCATGATTGGTGTCTTAATACCCATGTTGTAAGGGTCTAAGGAATCCAATAAGATATTGATAACAACAACATATCATTTGGTTTGGTGGACATATTAAATTTCAAAATGGCCGCCAAATAAAGTCGATTTGTCCATATCGGTTTCTGAGATGGTAGAGGCATGATCTCCAGTGTTTATATCCATGTTTCCATGGGCTAGAAATTCAATAAATATTTTGATAGAAACATTGGATCACTTAGTTATGGCAGCCATCTTAAATTTCAAAATGGCCGCATCCGCCCCGCTATAGCAGTGTAGTATTTACGAGTTTGCCTGCAAAAATAGCATAAATGTGCAAATGGAAGTCTTGATATGTCTTGTTCTTGCCTGTCAAGGCTATCATGGCATTAAACAGCAGTTATCTTAATTGGTAACGCTGACGGATTGGCGCCAAAGATACGCTTTTAACCGCCTTGAAACTCTGAAAGTCCTGGTTTGATGCTATATGAGCAGGACGGGCATTCCATAAGCGATAAACAGAGAATGGGGGAAATGATCTTCTGTGGGAGGAAGTTGGACCTTGGGACTTTTACAGCAAGGTCATGAGACGTGACTGAGCGCCTAAGGGGGCGAGGATCAACTGAAAAGCCAGCTCAGGTAGCAGCGGGCTGAGGGAAATCTGGTGCTTGGTCCATATTACATGCGGTGGAAAAGAGTTACATTATTCCAACTGCCTGTGATGACCAAGTGGTTGGATGTGATGATTGGCAAGCTCACTCTTGGGATACCAATGATAGAAATGGCACGTCGTCTATGGATTGCATCTAGTTTGGATAGGTGAAGTGGGTGTTGCCCACACCATGCGGAACAGTGCATATTCCATGTGGGTTGGATGGAATCATGGATTTATATATAACAGCTCTGTCAGTGTTTCAAATAAGGCAATTCGACGGAACAATCCTAGTCGCTGACCGTAGTTTAGCCATTTTGGTAATCACAGAGGACCATGACAGGTCATTAACTGATGGAGATGAAAAGTAGATCGACCTGTCCGCCATCTTATAGAGTTTGTACCAAAGAAGTGGAGACTGATGGCCTGGTGTTGCAGCATCTTTCTGTTGATATGTTACAGTTTTAAACTGGCAGCACCGAACGAAAACGAAACGACATTCCATGAATTGCCAAGACTCGATTTCCCCTGCAGGTATTGTTGAGAGAGGCAGCAGGCTGGGATTCTGTCCTCTTTTGACTTTATGAAGGTCATGAGTGTGACACCGTCTGCGAAGAGGATGGATGGATTCAGGATCTTCTGTGATGTCGTCAATGAATCTAATTAAAAGAGGGCCTGAGGATGAGGCCTTGTTGCCATAATGTTGTATATTTGGTTATATCAGCAGATAAAGTGTTATAAATAACGATACAAACATCATTTGATATAATGCCTTATTAATTAAAGCCGAGAAACTCATCTATTTTTTTGATTTGTTAACATAACTAAAATCCAAGATGGCACCAATATGGCCACATGACAAGATCTTTGAACTTATAAAAAATTGTGATGTAATTAAATGCAAATAAATGAAACATACGATAATTGTCTTTCACTACTCTTGACTAAAAAACTGTTAGAAAGTCATGATATGATTTTCTCTTTTGTTACAACTTGCATGAAAAATTAATAATGGTGGCAAATATCGGCATCTTTCAGGATCTTTAAAACCTATAAACTGACATATATTTGTAATGTATTGACACCCCCCATCTTAACCAAATTAAATGCAAATATGACTTTCTAATGGTAAGAATATCTCGTACTTTTTACCCTTTTTATCGTAAATGTTGGGGATATGTTAATATTAACATATTACAGATTTGTTTTTGAGATTTTGAAGGGACCATTTTGCTGCCCATCTTGAATTTAAACACATGGTGCCAAAGCCCCAAAAAGACATTAAATATAACCTTCTAATAGGCAACTTGAAGACATAATATCAAATACTTAAATTTTTCCTTCTTTATCAAAACGTATGGATGTTAAATAATATAGAGAGATTTGTGGGTAATTTCTAGCGTTTTAAGATCTTTGTATGTAGCTATACCGGCCGCTATCTGGAATTGCGAGCCTGTTAAAAAAAAGTGTCAGTGTCAGAAATGCAGATATAAAAGTTAATGCATGGTTAAAGGACATCCATTTTCAGAGTCAAAAACTTGAAACCTTACATTTTTGCAGGGGCACACTCTGTATCTATACACTACTAGTGTGTTTCACATACCTTTGTAGGCCAAAAACTCTTTACTTGGCAGCCATTTTGAAATTCAAGATGGCTGCCATTTCGAAATGATCCGGTGTGGTAACAATGTTATATTGGATTCATGGACCCTGAAACATTGGTATAGCCTTGGGCTAGAGACACTAGATAGAATCATGAGTTTACTGGTATTAGCGACCGGGCGATGTGGGCAAAAAAACGTCTCCCTTGGCGGCCATTTTGAATTTCAGAGGGGCTTCCACAAACCACCAGGTTTCCATTGTGTATTAAATTTTTAATACTGCTTCTTATAAATTTCTGGACCCTGAAACATGCGTATAGTGACATAACTATGCATCTATAGTTCCGGACAGTATCCTCAAAAAAGCAACTTCCCTTGGCGGCCATTTGGAATTTCAAGATGGCCTGTCCCACCGCTACATGATCTAAGTTGTTGATGAGATGACACCCGCCAACAATGGGTTTAGGTGGGGAATTACGTTTCTAGGTGCTCTAGAAGCCAAGATATAGCACATTGTAGGTTCAAAATGGCGGCCATTTTGAATTAATCCAAGATGGCTGCTTATAGAAAAAACGGTTGTAAAAATATGCCAACATTGATTTTCTGTTCCTGTGAGAGCTGAACTTTAGACGAAAAAAGGCAAAAAATTAGCAATATCTCATAAAAGCCAACAAAATAGTAATATGGAACATAGTGAACCTGGGATCTAGTACGCAACCTCCCCAGTGTCTTCGTTCTTCATGGACAAGGATTGCATGGAAATTAAAGGTTTAATTTTAATAATCATTGAAATAGCAATCAGTCTTGTCGTCCCAGCTATTGTCCATTAGTAGCCAGCAAGTCAATCTGTTTAACAAGTAGCCATACCTACCATATTTTCATAGATGGACCCGCGCCCTAAATAGCTCAAGAATATGACCGATGGTGGTGGTGGCATGTGTTGTTAATGCATCCGTCCAGGTGTTTCTCTTATTAAAAAAGGACAATAAAATCAAAGAGAGATGACGATTAAGCCCGAGCAGTACGTGGAAAAATGTTAGAAAGAAAGAAGAAAAAGGCACGGTTATGACCGAGCTGTACGCTTGCACATAAAGTGATATTACCATATATTAAATCGGGTTACTTGATGGGTGTGTATGGCAAGTGCCAGGCTCTCATAGCAAGTAGGAGAAAACAAATAAAACATTTAAATCGCGAAAACCACCTTTAATATAGCTGGTCAGAAACGTATTGACCAATATAAACCAGGCAAGTTTCTTCGAGAATTGCTGATGTTGAGTAGTAAAAAATTGTAAAAGGAAGGTTGGAAATAAATCAATTAATAGAATACTTTTTTTAATAAGCGACGTTGCGTCCAGTACCATGGACATTCAGGCAAACTGACTGGGTGATGAGGTGGAAACAGTCAGGGGCCAACTCATGATCGCCTCTAGGCGCAGTAACATGACAATCGGCTAGGAATGTCTTTGATGGCACGATCCCAGGTGTGGGATAAGTAAAAACGTAGGCCTCCCTTCTTGTTAAGTGTTAGTTGCTCCACACGTTCCCAAATAGCTTCTTGACCGCCTATCCTATGCCGTGCTCCTCGCGATCCAGAATTAATAGGGCG
>JAMKCH010023763.1:0-35160 GCA_023653785.1 Ophioderma brevispina
AGTGTTCGGAGTTTCGACCTCCCACCGTACCACAATAATCGTATAAAATTAATGATCTCCATCCGTCGAGGGCCCCGCCCGATACACTAGAGTTTGTATCTTGAAAACACTGGTTTCTTCCATTTCTGTCAATTCTTCAGTTGGAAAAAGTCAGTTATGAGAATTCTACAGACTTTTACTTCACTTTAAGCTATTCCTGCCAATTTAAGATTTTACTCTTTCGGATAAATCACTGATAGGGTATAGAACTAAAATTCTGTAATGAGGATCAATCCCATAAAATTACATCAGTTAAGGTCCCAGGAATGAGATGATAAACATACTCCAAATCTTTAGGGACATTCCATTCCAAGAAACAGGGTCAGAAAAAAATTACACTACCAGTGACATCCATTAGTGAAACTAGTGATTTTCAGTCAGTGTCATGAAATAGATTCACACCAGTCACCTAGAATTTTCTATTACATTCTGAATAAATTCCACTGATACCACAAATGATCATCACAACCAAAATATTGAATGCCTTTTGGTCCTTCCTTGTAGACTGGACACAAACACATCAAATTCTTTGCATTTCTGGTACCTTTTAGACCACGGTATGACACATTAAAATTGAGCTAATCAGCATACATGTATAAAGGGTTATTTGATTTTACCTCGTCTTACCAAGCCTTTTTGTAAAACGGTTTACCAAGGGGGGGTGGGGGGTAGATTTCCATTATAAAAGCACCCAATGCTTATGCTTTTGAGAGGAGCCGTCTTCTTTGCATTGATACCAAAGAAACTAATCATGGCGTTACAATGACGTCATCAAGCGAGGCGAGTCGGCAAATGACGTTCCCAAAGGAAAATAAGCGAAAAATCCAATTTTGAGCAAAAAGCTAGGAATATGGGATCTTCATGCGGGTTCAGCTTAATGATGCCAATGATTAGTTACATAGAAGTAGGAGTTTTAGAGTCATAACCTCCATAATATTTTCAAAACGCACCAGTTAAATTACTAGGTGGCAACCATCACCTACCTTTCGACTTTGAGGCATACCCTAACCCGGTGAAGGTGCTACCTTCAAATTGTTTCGCTAAAATGACCAGAAAGGATGAGAGAATTTATTTACACAGAAGCTTCTTACGAAATTTTGGCATTTTAGCACACGGGAGCGAAAGTGACACTTCCCCCCCCCCCCCCCATTGGTAAGACGAGGGGTAAGTATTATCAATTTGAATGAATTGCCTCACAAAGGTATGTACATGTTGTCAACAGTGGAAATAATGTTTATCTGACCCAATCTTAAAAGTATTCTATTTGAACGCCTCTTACAGTAGGTGAATGATGCTAATGATTCATGCATAATTTGAATAAGTAAAACAATAGTCGAGGCAGTTAAGGGGATATTATGCCAGAATCGTTCAATCTTTTGAAGAAAGCATGAAACGTTGTACATGACTTCTATAGAATCCGAGGTTTCGGAAAAAAAAATAGACCCAAAAATATCGCCCCTGGTGGCCGCCAATTGAATTCCAAAATGAACCGCCAAACTAACCGGTTGTTAGCCATAATTCTCTTCTACAAACATAGAGGAAGTGGTCTATACCTATGTTTTTGATACAAGGAACCACTTGTGGGGTTTATAATTTTCATCATAGTGGTTATCACTGAAGTTTTAAAGATGGCCGCAATAATTGGCCAATTCGTGAAGTGAGTCGTCACATGGTCCAAAGCCCTTAATTTCACGGATTCTCGTGATATGCTAGAGATGCCATGCCTACGGGGAAAGACCTGTATCGGAGGTCAATGGCGTCCCAAGCTCAGAGGCAACATAGATAAAGGCACCTCGGACAGCTAAGAACCAGGGCAAGCAGGATAGGGAAGCTACCCTCCAAACACGATGGGGCGACTCAGCCAGCCGCCACACCCCTAACAGGAGACACGGCGGTAAATAGGTGGGAAAGCTTGGGGTAATGGACAAATGAGTCAGGGCACACGACAAAGGTTGGGGTCAATCCAAGGGTTGTGGTGGGCAAGGCGGCCAAGGCCGGTCGCCTATGACTACCCAGGACAGCCCGCTTGCACTGGGGGCGGTCATCTCATGGAATTGCAGGGGCCCCAGCCAAACAATGCCCGTATGGGGCACACATGGGTTAACATGGGCAAGGTGGGCATAATGTGGGCTGGGGCTTCAGGTGGGCAACCCAGGGTGGATCCAAGTGGGCTATAAGTGGTATATTGGCTGGTTACAAGTGGCAACCCAAATTGGGTCCATGGGGTTATTCAAGGTTGTGTGGGGGGATTTTTTTTTTTCTAGGACATGGGGTTTTCAAGGTCTTTTTATATGGGCCCCATGTGGTGGTTGAGGTGGGCAGGGGCTACATGTGGGCTTCCACAGTGCTCACCCATATGGGCGTGGTATCGATGACCTGATTTTTTCAGCTGTCAAATGCAAATTTGATCAGAATGTGTATTTTAAGTATATTGTAAATAAATTATTCTCAGAAAGTCCATAATCCTGTATTTTATTTACTTTTAATTAATTACACATTTTGTGACCACCTTTAGAGAAAGGATGGTGTTACACGACTGGAAACATTTTGAACACCCATAGAACATACATCTCAATGAAAAAATAAACCGTTCATCAATTTAAATGTTATCAATTCTTGTATTCATTGCACTCAGTCTATTATTCCCCATCTTGTGGGATATGTAGTGATGAAACAACAAAACATACATTGTGTGTGTCACCCAATGTGGGCCACTTACTGTTCCACATGCAAAAGGTGACATAAAAATTTGAAATCTTGCCATCTTGGGCCCATGAAATCCCCCTATGGGCCCCACATTGAACCGGTATGGGTACAATTCGGGTGAGCCCATAACAACCCCAGAAAGTAATAACCTATGAGGGAACACACATTGTACCCGTTGTTAATACCCACCTGCAACCAACTGTGCAAACCCACATGGGGCCAATCGAGGCCCAGTGGAGGCCCCACATGGGGCCAATGAACCAGCGGCTTTGCCCATGTGGGGCCCTCATGACTGCCCCCCAAAAACCGTATTTTACCCACATGGCCCCAACACTGGGACGGTGGCTGGGGCATGGCAGGCAGTGACCACGGACTTTTGGGTTCTGAACGTGGTAGCCCAAGGATATTTGGGATCAAGAGTTCACGACCTGTCTACCCCCATTCCGATGGGTGAGGTTTATATCTACCTTAAGTTCCAAGGACCCTACCAATGTGACAGCTGCCGGCCGGGAGAATAACGCTGTTTGGCCTAACGTGCCGTGATATTCCTTTCGATTGCAATTCGGGAGGGTCTTATACTCCACCTTTGTTTAACGACAAAAATATCGGGGCAGTGGACTCAACCTGAACCTTAAACCTTTAAACAGGTTTAATTCTGACACCCGCACTCCCATATGGAAACCCTGAACGCAGTACTCAAGTGGTCTCCCATGCAACCTTGCAATCAATGTACTCAGCTGTGGGCTATCTTTCGCCCTGAAGCACTCCGTCCTCTGACCGAGAAATGTAATCTTGGTCGAATGCGACACCCTGACATTAATGACATACACTCAACAAGGAGGTAGGACAAAAAGCCCCATCTCTGCAAGGAGACTCTTATAGAGTGGTGCAGCAAAATAATACAAAAATGAAAGAGGAAAAAAGCAGGTTTAACAATGTAATAGATCCCATGGGGCCGCCGTTTGCAAATTGCCCGGAACTCGCTGAAGGCACGGGGACCAGTCAGACGAGAGAGCATGCAAATCTCTTGTGAGGCAAGGGCATGGGGCGCCCTTCCCCTTGTCTCTTTCGTAGCGGCCCATGTAATGGTGGGCAAGGACATCTTATGTACCTCAGCTCCCGGAAGGGCACAAAATGCCAGGCGTCAACGAAGATAAATAGGTTGTCAGTGGAATGGCCCGTGTCGTGGGATGATTTTGGGTTGGGGACCCCCCCCCCCCCAACAATACCCCCCCCCACCCCGCCACCCCCCCCCCCCCACCCCCCTCCCCCCCCCCCCCCTCCCGCCCCCCCCCCCCCACCCCCACACCCCCCACACCCCCCCCCGTCACCACCCCCCCCCACCCCCTGTTTTTTTTTTTTTTTTTTTTTTTTTTTTTAAAAAGTGTTTTTTGGTGTTTTTTACTTTTTTATTTTTCCCATTTTTTTTAGAGCTACAACATCGTCTCCATGTGGACCTAATTGCCTTCTCCGTGAATCACCACTTCCTAGTAATACTCGTGGATCCAAGTTTCCCCCCATCCGATGATACCAGAGTCTTACGATAAGGTTTCTCAGTCCGACAACTTACTGGTTCTGCTGGTATTGCGCCCATGCGTGCCCATCGACTGTGGTTCCCACAGGACTTCCTATACCATCACTTGTACATCATACGAATTCTGACAGACCTATTGGCGCTCCTTGCTCAGGCAAGTGCGATAATCTTACGATTCTCGACTCCGTCGTTTCTATAGATGGTGTTCCAATCGAGAGATCGCCTCTGTCCTGCGTCTGTAGAGCACATTGGTGCCCAAACAGTCGGGGTAACATGCTGACCCACACGATTGGGGCACTCCATCTGAGTTTCATGCCGACTCAGTGGTCCCTACACAGCCCGATTCTCATCTCACGAATCTGCTGAATAGCATTTTTTCGGCACTTCACCCCGGTTTTGTTGCTTGACCTCGTTCCGGATCGCGGAGTTGGACCTGCTGCTAGTGCTCGAGGTCTAGCATCTTATGAATTGTAGTCAGGAATTCCGAGCCACTAGAGGTCTCTTTAATCTGCCTATGAGACGGCGTTTTCGTTGCAGTCGACACTTGGGACACAGGGTCTTCAAATACATCCTTGTTCATTGGTCGAAGTACGGCGTGTACATCCTCTCAAGGGCGGGTTTTCTCACAAAGACCAACCTTGCCTGTTCGCCACACCCCGTGTTTCTTCTACAGGACCATGCATTAGCCGCTGAGACGGGGTCAGAAAACCCGTTTGTGCCCACACTAAAGTCAGGTATCAAGCATACTGAAAGGCTTCGGAAGACAAACAGGTTTTCATCTCCTCGGTCCTCTCTCCCTTAATCTATCCTAAATGCATTTTACCCCTTTCCTAACATCACAGAGCGGACCTGTCTTCGTGTGTACAGGTAAAGCGCTCCTAGATCTATCAACCATACCGCTACCCTTTTTTTGCGGTGACCGTCAATTATAGTCATTTCCTCCTGCCAAGACATAAGGTATATAGTCCAGCAACGTGGAAGAGGAGCCGATGCTACTGCAGCTCTGTGTTGCCGGAGAATGGGGGGCACAATCAAGAGCTGTAGGGTAATACGGGATACTCAGAGCACCTCCCTTTTCCTTCTTCTTCCACCGACTACCATGGGATACTGTGCAAAATTAAGGGTGCGGAGGGTAGCTACCCGGGTGGTGGGGGGGGGGGGGCAACCCCATATGAAAATGGTAACGGGTGTCTAAGACTCGTTCTTCCAAACCCAGGGCATTCTGTTGTAACCCACTGAAAAATAGGGTCTTTGGTGATAGAGAACCAAAGTTGCCACAACATGGGGGGGTTTCCGAGTAAATTTACAAATTTCCAAAATGGGGTCCTTTTTGCAAATTTTCGAACAACTACAGGTCTTTGGGTAATTTTTTTCCAATTTCCCCCAAAAATAGGGGGCTTTTGGGTGATAGTGTTCAAATTTCCAACAAAAATGCGGTCTTTGGGTAAATTTTAAAAGGTGGGTCTTTGTGTGATTAACGTGCTAAACATGGGGTCTTAACAGCCTACATACACACACTGTCCAATATGGGAGTCTCTCCCCCCCCCCCCCCGTGCTATCGCAACCAGCGTAATATTTCCCTCCAGAAGTGAAAGGGGATAAGCTAGCGATCAATTACCACCTTCCATGCGTGAGACCTTAATACGCACCCCACAATGTTCAACGAGACATAACGCTAGAAATTTTGTATTTTTAATTAATCTGGCCGCCATCTTGAAATCCGCATATGGTAGCTTACCTGAAGAACAACTTCAAGAGCCACTGAAAGTCCTGGTAATCAAAACCAAGATATAGACACCTTGAACTTTATCAAACTGCTACAGAACTGGAAATATGGCAAAAAATGCAAATTTACAGCATTTTTAAAATTTCACGGGCCATCTTGAAATTCAATATTGCAGCCTCCAAATACAATTCTGAGATTCACCAACAGGTTCATTGGTATCAAAAACATGGGTTAGACCACCCTCACATTTGGTTTTATTGCTGTTAGAATTAAAGATTTCAACAATTGTGATTTTTTGCGGCCATTTGGATTCCATAAGGGGGGGGGGGGTGGCGGCACCAGGATTCGTAATTATTTAGGGTCGATTTTGTCGGAACCCTCTGGATGCTACAGAATCATGTGCAGTTTCATGCTTTTTCTTCAAAAAAAGGAAACGATTTCTTATCTTACAGCTCTACACAATGGCCTTTTGTTGCGCTATAAAAGGTCCAGAAACGTCTGTTGTTGTTCCTTTTTTGCCGGCTCCCAAGCCTGGGGTGCAACACCCCACGCTTTTCCTATTTGCTTGTTTACTTTTACACATAAAGTGGACACAAGGTTCTCTAGCTATGCTCGATCCAATTGCATTGTCATACGCCAAAGCAGTGGCTTGCAATCTACGGGAAGGGTACAAACAATTCAAAGTACGGTCTGTAAATCCTCAGACTTCATCGAGAGTGGGTCATTTGAGGCCCGAAATCTCCAAGACGACCACGATTGACTACAGACGAGACGATCGCCGACTGCTTCAAAACGGCACGACACATTTTCCCAAAAATAAGAAATTTCTTTCTTCTTTCTTCATTTACTCTCAACTGTAGTCCTAGCATTGGAAGAATAAGAGTTACATTTACACATAAAAATAACATACTCAAAACAGATGGGGACGTTAATAAGAGTTAAAGACATCCAGGATAATTTTTTGTAGGCGACCTTTTAAAAAATTTTTCATACTTAACTCAACAATTGTTGTATAACATGATATCATAGACTCGTATTCATTGATATTAACACAAAAGGTCCTCAGCAGTCTCAACGGGAAAAAACATGCAGTACGGCTGGCGTTTGCTTGTGTTAAACGCTATTTTCGGTCGTCGCTGAATTAATGTCGCCGGCTACATTAATTAAATAGTTCTGTTTACCCATAAGGGCGCTGATTTGGTCTTACAATCACACAAAAATAAAAAACTATCTATTTCAACATTTAAACATGTTTAAAAATATCAATTTTGAAAATCTTGAGGGCGACACTATTTTTCAATTTGCCAGTGTCTTTTTAATGCTTTTCCGTAACCAACGAGCATCTTCGTCGTTTGGGAAAGACACTACTGAATCAAAAACGTTTCCCACCCATTGTAAATCGAGATTTCTCAACATGTCCCCGAGCAAGACGAATGTCCAGATGTCCACGCGTAATCGTCACCACAGAGTTACTCGCCTTCGCTTCGTTAGGGAGCACAGAAGATTTACAGCTCGGACACTGTCGACCTGTTGTCTTTATGAAGAGAGCCCGCTACAAAATCCTTAAACAAAAACCGTCAAGATGGAAGACAAATGCTCGTCGTTAGTTGTGAGAACATACAGATGAACTGTAATTCAGAATCGAGTCAGTGGTGGCGTCTCATTTTATTTGTAAAGTGGCCGTATTTATCATGGAGGAAAAACGCACTAGTGTGTCCCAGATGGAAACAGAAACGCGTCCGTGTACCTAGACATTCTGGACAACTACTGCCTGTCACACATATGCAACAAGGGTTTATGCAAGAATTTTCGGCTGCAAGACGAACACGCACGCCGCTCAAGCTCACTTGTAGTGAGACAATTTCTGAACAGAGTTGGGAGTGGATACAGGCCTGCATTTTTTACCCTCTAATGACCTATCGAGCTGCCTGGCAGCCTTAGCCGAGCCATCACAATGGACACAACAATCTTAATCAACTCTACAGGAGTTAGCTCCGGCTCTGACCGACGAGTGGGACACTCTGCCCTTTGACATCATAAACAACCTTGTTTGGTTTCCAACCGAACCATTTCGATGCATGAAATCACCCAAAAAATGTGTTATCGTGTAAACTGACTGATTTAGAAAATTGTAACAAAATCCTTAAATTCTGCTGTTCTAATACCCATTTTTCCTTTCAGGCTAAGGACAACAAGGATCCGTAAATGGTTAATTGTGGACTAAGTTCATGGTGATATGTTTGTAAGAGACTGATCAATCTTAGGTGGCGATATACACCTTTGATATCATAAATAAATCACCGTAATAATCATCCATACAAAGTTGTAAAATTTTTATTGCAACTTAATGGGCAATATAAGTGAATTTACCAACTAAATCACAAGATTTAAATACTTTGTTCAATTAGCAAACTATCTTGATTTTTGTATCCTCCCGTTGGTGCCCACAGAGGGTGTTCCTATGGACCCAATATCTCCCAAATGAGGGTGTTCCTATGGACCCCAAGATGCCCAAAGAGGTGTTTCCTAGGGACCCAAGATCCCAAAGAGGGTGTGCCTAGAGCCCCGATGCCCCAGAGGGTGTTCCCCTATAGACCCAAGATTCCCAAGAGGGTGTTTCTCAGGACCCCAACTTATGCAAAGAACCGTTGGATGGATTCCATTTTTGGTGTATCAGGAGAAGCGGTATTCAGAATCAGACAAATAGCAAAAAAAAAAACAAAGTGATTTGGAAAAAAACTAAGGCTGGCCTCCGCTCCAGGTTCTTTGGTATGAGATTGGAATTACCTTGTATCATCCGAATAGCACCTTGTGCATTGCACTTGCAGCAGCAAGTGTTCGTCCAATGTGGCTACATAAATTGGGGGTGACCTATACATACAGTGAGCAACAGAATTTTGCTCTACGACGTACTTCCATAATGCTATCATTGCATGGTTTTGTATAACGCAAAATATTATTTTTTTATACCCTGATCAGGACAACAAAATCAAGAAGTTCCAGGACGGTCACGGTAAACAAGGGAGAGATCATAGATCATACGGCGTGTGTCATGAAGGTTTGGGCGCGATCCAGTTTTTCTAGACTCCCGCCTGCTCCCGAATACGACAAAAGCAAAATACCGATTTCGAAACAAAATGGGAGCAAGACAACTGATATATGTGTCACTTACTCATTCCTAATAAGTCATGAATAATAAATTATTAATATAATAATAAAAATGAAAACGTTGTTATAAACAGTTTACCCCATAACTATTTGAATGAAATTAAGCAAATACACCTGATAATCAATTTGTTGGATTAAATGACTTTTCAGTGACTACTTTGCTGCTGTAATTGTAAAAATATTTTCGTAGCTACGTGTCCAAGGGCATTTTCCATCTGATCTCTAAGAGGCCTCTCCTTGAGGCCAGCAAAAACTCATTGAAAGTACAGTTGTGTAAACGCGAATCACAAGCAATTTTGGGCAGTTAATTCAGTTTTAACTAGTCCTTTCTTAACTTGTTGCACAGCAGTCCAATAAATAAGTGAACTATAACTTCATAGCTGGTATTCTGAAATGGAACTAACTTTAGACCTGGGTTTAAACCAGGGTTAGTCCTACAAGAGGGGACCTTTTTTCCATTGCAAATACTGTGAAGTTTAAATGTAATGGGTGAGAAAATTTCTTATGGATGGCCTAGAACTAAACAATTATGGGGTAAAATAATTTCTTCAGAAAAGAAGATTGCGCCCCAGTGCCTATAAATTTCTTAATCATTTTAGTATACATAACGTGTAACGTGTTTTCTCATTCGTGCAATTAGGTGTCAAGGATTCAATAACCCATCTCACACAGTATTGGGGTAAGGTTACATGGGTGGTGCGGGAGAAAGGGTATTTATCAACCTTAGAGGTTTTCGGTATCAAAAGGGTTATGCAACATATACCAGTGGTATATAGTGTCTCAACCTTAGCTTGTTATTCACATGTTCATACTGAAATAGGGGGTACCTTTGACCCTATAACTTAATTTGTACAAGTTTTTTATTTTTTTTATTTTTTTTTTCATTTCCTGACGCCTGGGAGCTATAGCTCATTTGATAAATTACAACCTTTGTTTCAGATTAGTCATCACCTATGAAAAAATGGGCTCTGCGGCAGCACTAACAGTTAATTATTGAAAGAAATCACTGTTATGCCGTATTATTTGCACACTATTCTCACCTTGGCATGATTCCAAACGACTGGGTATGGAGACATTAACCCTATGAGTCACCCAATTCATTGGTATTTTTGAATTTTTGTTACTCCAGTGGACAATCGTTCGTATGAGGGCGTTGGGCGGCTTGGGGTCAAAAAGGTGGGCACGCAGTAAATACAGGACCGATGCCCAATGTTGCAGGGGGGCCCAGTTTTAGTTTTTATTTGTTTTGTACACATTGGATGCAATGGTGTTGTGAGTGGCAATTCCAAATAAATAGATAAGTTTGATTTGATGTTTAATTGAACCTACTGTGCCCTGAATCCGAAGACCGAGCCGAGACTGTGGGACTCCTAGCTTATATTGGGACAGCCTGTACTTTTATTTACGGGTAGAAGCTGTTTTGTGAGGGGCCACGAATTAAACTTGCACAACACCAGTAACAGCATAAACGCACGTTAAAATGTGAAATGCTACCTGTAAAAGGCAGGTGCGCTAGTCCATCCTGAACATGGTAGCAATGGTTTTTGCGATGTCCACACAGTTGATATGGGTCCACATAGCTTTCATACGTTACTTCCACTTATACGACTAATACAATATCCAGCCACTCGTAGATGGTCCAACGTAGTTCTCAATATTGAAAGCACGTTGGATAAATATTTGGACATAAACACTTGGACTAAACACTTAAAAACGCAAACACAACACTATCGCTGAAATTAAACTTCTGCTATTCCTAAGAATTCGCGGGAATTAACTTGTCAGTGTATGATTAGGAACAGGTGAAGAACGGATCACCCAGTATAAACATACCGAGTGTTTAGTGCTCCAATAGGCATACAAATTCTTTCAATATGCCTCTACGAGGTCCAGTGAAAGATTTGAAGCATATTGAATGCCTAAGAACCAAACACCGTTTTTACAGTGAGGTAGTGTGAATGATTTATAAATTTGTAAACACAATTAATTTTGTACTTGTTTATTTTCATTTTAAGAATCACTTTCTAATGTGAGGCACCGAACGACTTCTTGATGATTAAAATGCTTCTTCCCTATTTCCCCTATGGATATGATCCAAAACTTTTCTCCAGCTCCTATATCAGCTCGCGAATCGATTATCATAAACTGTGCATTAGGAGAATATTACTTTAGTTTTTAATCTAGTTTTGCATTTTCTCCTTGCAACTTTGAGTGGGCATGACTCCCATCTGTTTTTGGGCAAGTTATTCACAGCATTTTATCAGTTATATATATTATTGATTCATTTCTCGTTCCTTTACCTGATTGCTTCCTACAATTTATTTTTATATTTTTGTTGTGATTGTTATAAAACTACTCTACAGCTGAATATAAAAAAAAACTCATAGGAGACGTACTATTATAACCCAAGAGTACTTCTTTCATCTCTCATTTGTATGCAAGAACTCAGCTTTTGCCCACCCACACTATGTTTTACATAGTATATACAAGAGCTCACCGACAGTTACGCTATTGATATGTTAGTAACACGATTTACCGGTGGTTATCCGACTCATCAACTGAGTTTTAGGAGCTCTTCGTTTTTTATAATGACAACTGCAATTTTAAATAGTTGGCTAGCTGTATACATGTTACAATCTGTGAACTAACATAAAATCAGGATTGAACCGATTAAACAAAACATAAACTGTTGGTTGGAACGTGCGCTTCATCATTGAGTTACATGAAGCACAGTGGGGGCACTGTCGCTGATGCCGTCAAACCTTCCTATCACGATTAAGATTATGATTACCACCTGACAGCTCCTTATTTATATATCTGGGTGCAGAGAGCCAAGCAAAGTTACAGCGGCCTTGTCTAAGGGCACAACACGTTGTCTGTTGGGGTTCAGACCTATAATTCCTTCTGCTCGTGAGTGGAAAAGTAAAAACTGCTTAACTGCTGAGTTTACCGTGCCCATAAGTCTTCTCTGATCCCCGCACTAGCATAGTCCATCAAACGTAATCCACGTTTAATCTACGTTAATCTACTGTCAGTATATCTGTGCCAATAGAAAAGTATTTCTGTCAACATTTCCACATGATTAGGAGTGCTCTCGTTCTAGTTGCCATTTGTGAACATTTTTCTATTGTTAGCGGCTTCATCATGTACAGTTTTGTTGTAGAGTGAGTTTTGGCTAATCTAGTTGTGCGCCACATTTATTACTGCTGACGCACCAAGTGTGGTTTCAATTTGCAAGTGATTGACCCAACTTCAAAATGTGAAACTTTTGTAAATTGGGGTGGTACAGGGTTGTCGAAGTGCAGTCAAACTGTAAAGGAGAGCATACATGATAAGGCAGAGTACATCCACACATCACAGGTACCTGAAGATGAAACGTTCGAATAGATAGGGCAAGCATTAACACTCTTCTTCAATATTTTAATTTTTGACGTTCTCTTTAGACAAACAAGTTTTGTGTTAGCATAGCTATTCAAGCTTTGACAATGCCGCGCTTGGACATTTGATAGATCGGCCAAAACACATTTACTCTTTAATATCTTAAAGCTTATAATGTCTGCACATGGCAAATTCATTTGGTCCTGAATTTGTGCATCATATTTTTCATTGTCTCGTGCAACAATGATCTAAGACGCAGGACAAGTTGAAGCGGCTAATTACTGTGGAACCCTTGTGGAAGACGCATACCGGTAAAAATCTCCTACCCAATCAATCATGAAATTAGGGTAGTTTATCCCCAAAATTTTCGAGCTCCTGGACCGTGAATACTAGCATGCACTGTGGAACCTGGAGGTCAGAGCACTTTTGCAGTCAGGTTTCCCCTGTAAGAATACGGTTAAAATCGTTTGGCGGCATCAAAATACATATCAATGTCACCTTTTTTGATATTTCCTCACAGTTTTATACTTAATGATTGATAGCAGCCATGATTTGCAACCCAGATCTCCCATTTCTCTCATTTTAGGGTATACTTAGCGAGGATCCGCAAAAAACACACCATCCATTTGCACAGCAAGGGGCTGGACTGACTTACCCTCGTTTCCCCGTTTTTTTCCTCTGTTCCCCTATTTTTGGCGTGAATCCATAATGATTAGAAACCAAAGTTTTTATAGAGGAAAATGTTTTTGTACAAATTTTAAATCCACTTTCACAAAGTGCTTTGTACAGATTATTTAGTGTTGCTTTGTCACAAAACGCCCCAGGGTCAGCCCCTGGCAGCCAGGGTGGGAAATGTTAAAAATGGTAAAAATTCATATTTTCCTGTATCTTTTCCTTGAGCTATTTCAGCCAAATATAGATACCTGATAAAGCGTAGAAAGGCACAAAATGCTACTGACCTATATCATTTAAAACACTCCGGGGTGGTTCCACACATGGTGGAGAAATGTAAAAAACAAAAATCAATATTGGCATGTTATAATCCAGGGAATCGTGTACCGCAGCGAGATACTTCGGGTGTTGTCATTAATGCTGATATCGTACTGACATCTTTGCCAACCCCTATATATTGTCAAAATGGCATAATTAACAATTTACCCTTTGCACCTACTCCTTTGTTTTGGGAGAGTATGAAATATTTTTATTCATTTACTAACAGAACTGTATTCCATTTGGTTCATCTTTGCAGGCATGTCAGGCAACATACAAATATGCTCTGTGGCTCTCTTACTGGTGGGCTTTTTCGCCCTGCAACAGTTTAGTTAGCACACACACAAACCAGGAGGCGTCCCTTTTACCGCTACTCTGTTAAAATAATGTCTGTCGGATCCATACACCCTCGTGAACTACGAATCTTCTTTGTTCTCGTGGTTTTCCCGTTAACCTCCGACCATTTTTCTAGAGCCACTTGTGCCAGCTAAAATGAAGATCACTATAAAGCTACATGAGACCAGGGACATTTCCAGAAAAAGTCGGCCCCAGTTCATTTTTTTTTCGAACCTGGATGTGCATGATTTGAATCTTCCAATGTATTATATCACGACCTTCAGTGAATAAGCGTGAACACGCCGTCTTTATGTAATAAGATGATGATTTTCACAGTCGTGCACGACAGAATCAAGGCACTGTTTTTCTATAGAATGATTACTGTAGCGGGCAAGTTCAAACAAAGTTTGCTGTTTTCGTTTGTAGGCCCACGTGTTTTTGTCCAATATACAACCTTCGAAACGTTCTCAGTAGGTGATCTACAACCAATCATGTGCCAATTTATGAAAAATTCATATTCTCAAAAAACAAAAAAAATCCCTCCTGTCACTTTAAAATGGGGCTAGTAGTTTGTATTTAATCAATAAGGTGCAAAATTTGGCTTCTCTTTTGCTGAAGGTCCAACCCTGTGCCAGAATCAGTGTCTGATATTTTATCACAATTGATTCCATCATTTTCTTCTTGCTTTAGATGCTCCCTGGACTGTGGTGTTTACAATGCGCATACTATACAAAAACCACGGTATCAAATGGATGAATGTTGGACTTCTTCAGCAACACCCAGGATGCAGAGTGCAGACAAACACCTTCACTGTACAACTCCGTAACATGTGACCCTCCAACAGAGCGATGAGGTCGTACGATGCTATAAAGAGATGTTTGTTTTTTACGGGAATAATCAGCATCAGGAGGTAGGGGAGTGTATATATGAACTCACTTAAACCACAAATTGTATTTCTTTGCTCTAATCATCTACATTTGTGAGGAAAATAAGATTCGACATTGTTCTTAGTTAGGTTTTCCTTATTCACCAAGTGTGGTAATCCTCCCTAGTCTCATTTGACCGGTACATGAGAATTTTCACTTAAAAAACTGATTCGTTTTTATTGCTCCCCGGATTTAACGCATTTTAAAAATGGATTTCATCTTGATTTCGGGTATTTTTTGCCCAATTATCATTTGTTTTTGTCGTGGTTTTTTTCACTTCCAGGTTTTTTTTTGCAAAAGTTTCACGCATTTCCGTGCCGATTTGAATATCCATGGCAAACCCTTTATAAGGTGCAATAGTAAAAAAAAAAATTTTTACAACTGTAGTTGTCGAGAAAGAAATGAAGCCTTTTTTACAGAAAAAATTACATGTATTTTTTCAAGGTACGTGTTCTAAGGTCAGAGCAAATATCCGGGTACTAATTTTATGTGAATTATAGCAAAAATGGCTTCTGTATTTGCGAAACGACACGAAGCGAAACGCAACAGACTTCCATTGGATTACACACGGCTTTATCCGTCCATGCATGCAGATGGTGCATAACGGAATAATGGGAGTTTCTGTTTCGTTGTCGTTTCGCAAAATACAGTAAGCCACAAAAAGTTTGTTCCAGTTGGTCTTCGCCATTTTAATTTTGGAGGTCATTTTTTTATCGCATTTCGTTTTTGTTATTTGATTAGGTTTTTGTATGTTTAATGTTACGAAATTTGCATTTCGTAGAAAACAATGCTTCAGATGTAGATTATTTTTAAAAATATGTAAGTATCCCAACCCAATAGTTTGGGTTTTATAAACTACAATTTAATATAGTCAAGTATGATTTGCATCGGTTTGATTTGCCAATTTGGACGATTTTGAACCACTTCTGGGGAAAATATACTTTTCATGAATAAAAAATAAAAAAACGCATTTTCGCATTAGGGTTTGGATTACCTACTGGAACAAACTGATTTATTGCTTTATTATAATTGTATTCAGGCGTTTCAAGTATATAAGTATAAATAGTTGTCCGAGGTGAAAACCCCAGTTGTTTTAATCAAGATTTCTTCCACTTAGCAAAAACATGTGTGCCAGGATTTTGGCTAGTAGACGGGGCCAAAAACTGCAAAAGTGATAAATGTTAACCAGCTCCTTACAATTTTTTTTTGTACATGATTACCAGTGGTAGGGGTTAACCTTATAGGCTAGCGGGCAGATTTCATAGCGTTTATAAAGTGACGCAAAACCCCTGGAAGTAACTCCTTTTTCCTAAATAAATCTCTGAATTCTAAAAATAAGTTCTGCGCGTGTTCTCACGTCTATATGTACACATTTTCTTGAAAATGAATAAATGTCTCTCCTTTATTCCCTCCCCTGAATATCATTGTCCCATGAATGACGATGATTTATCACCATCCCCGATTTAGATTGAGGCTGGTAGCCTTCGCTCACAAACCAATCGAATAAAACTCAAACTTTTGCTATGAGTCTATAACTTTAGACCCAGGTTTTTCATAAAACTTATTCAAAAAAGGAAACGAAGATGAGCAAAAAAACATGACGATTTATGCTTGGCAAGCTTGACCCGGGTGCATAAAATGTGGGAGCTGGAAGCGCCGCTCCGAGGGAATGGTTGAAAGTCTTGTGTCTATGTGAACATTGCATGTTGCTCCTGAGGAAAGAAAACAACTTTTGCACCCCTGTATGTGACCTAACACCTTGGTGCAGAACCAAGACCCAAACTTTATTTAGTCGTGAAAGAGAGGACAGGTAATTTGTTCCACATCATGAAAAATAGCTTAATCTAAATCGGGGTGGTGGTTTAACACCTGAACTGTTTTTTTCATCTGCATGGATAATAACAATGGCTCTACAGAAATGCAGATGAAAAGGAATTCGATAGTCTTTGTCAGACTCGGTTTTATTGTCGTGGATGGGGGGGGGGGGGTAGACGTTTCATTTAGAAGTCCCAAGATTGCAAGTGATGTATTACAATTGAGTCCGTCATGCGCTGTATGCCTTGTGCAGTAGTGCTTGACGAAATTGATGGCATACCTTATTTGCATCAAGGGGACTTCTATATGAACCGTCCTACCGGAATTTGGGGGGGTAGCCTCTTACCAAGTTGATCTCTTTAGCTGATAGTACCCATTACTTTATCCTTTTTCATTGAGTATACAGTTCCAAGGTCTTAACACAGACTAGAATCTGAAGTGTTTGGGTCCAAACAATACCGAGCGGATTTACGTATCAATACCCCGTTATTTGCGGAGTCAATGAATCATCGATGTGACAGCCGTTGGTCATGTATTCAGGGCAAAAAATACGAGTACATGTAATTTATTTTAAGAAAAATTATTCAAAATGAATGTACTTCCTGGGGCGCCACCTTGGTCCGTATCCGAGCATCTTTTTCCTTTGGGCCCTCATAGCCTACTTCGAGAATTGTTATAACGCACCCATTCACGATTTCGATAACAGTGGATAGCTATGGTCGCCTCTTTCCATTGATACCAAATAAGTACCAAATAACCTATAGGCGTCACAATGAGTCATCAAATCCCAATCCGCGATCGGCAAAATAGGCCATGTTTCCACAAAAATAGGGCGCAAATCCAATTTGCGCAAAAAAAAAGCCGGAATATCGGATGTTCCATGCGGTTTTTCATTTCCAAGCTCTTAGATGGCAAATGGAACTAGGCTTACATAAACGAAGATTTTTAGAGCCAACATCCGAGCATAATATTTTCAAAAATGCACACCATAAACTAGCCTTGGGTGGCACCACCCCCTTACCCTTTCGACTTGACGGCATGCCCTAACCCCTGTATAAGTGCTAGCTTCAATTTCCGTTCTAAAATGACCAGAAAGATAAGCAAAATGATTACCTAGAGGCTTTTTAAGAAAGCTTTAGGCTTTTAAGCGCACCGGAGCAAAGTCCTCCTCCCCCAGTAAGACGAGGTAAATATGTGCTTGGTCTCTCAGAACATGTCTGTGGAATAACTGAGACATATAAAAACGTTGTCTTTGCTTAAATTGCTTGTTTTATCCCCTTCACCTCAGTTTTGTTTATGTTTCACTAGGTATAAAAAAAAAGTTATTCCAAAATTTCTGTAGAGTCTGATGGTGTAGTTTTGAACGTTTGAGGTAAACGGTTCGTCTTAGCTCGCAATCGCATTGGCTTAAAAATACACATTTACCCCGCTTCTTTTTTTAAAGTTTTGAACAGATATTTTTTTAAAAAACAGTATTGTTATATTACATTTTCTAGGACCAGGAAATTTAGACATTTTGGAACAAAACAACCGAATTATGCTTTTAAAACTCTTTAAAAATCAACACAGGACTTAAAAAAAAATAATTTTCCCGTATTGGAAAATGAGTGGCCGTCTTAAATGCGTTTGCATTGCTTCCTTTTCTTGGATCCTGTCTGACTGTCTGGTCAGGTGGGGGAGGGGAGGAGGCAAGGCATCCTCCCATGAGTCGGCCGCTTTGTGTGCTGTCTTTTCTTTTTGTAGTCAATTGACTGTAGAGTCTCCCGCTCGTCATCTGGTGGTAACCAGGCAGACGGGAGCACGCTTTGGCCTCTCTAAGCATAGCCTTCAAATACGACTTGACAGATATTTGAATGGACTTTCAACGTCAGAGCACCTCTTCGGTTCACCCCTTTGTGCTTGGGGCAAGAATCGAGCAAAGAAAGATTTTGAAAATGAGAAACACTGAACGATCCGTGGATACCTTGCATATTACACACCCAAGGCTGTTTGAAAAAGCTAAAGATTAAATACTCTTCAAAGGTTTTCTTTCCACTCCAACGTCACACCTGGCCTTCAACCGGCAACTAATCCTCCCCCACCTTCAGAGAAGCATAAGCCTCTATCATACTTGGTGCTTACCCTTGTAAGAAGCAACAGAAGGTCTGAAAGGTGGGGGCGCAAGCTTTAGACCTTCATCGGGTTCTATCCCATACAGCAACTCGGTGTATGGATCCATGTGGATCCAGGATTTGTTTCATTGGCCTGGTATTGGCTCTTGTATTGGATAAATATATTCTGCTCATGGGGCCAATAGTGATCATTATTATGTTTTGAGAAGCTTCCATCAAAGTAGTCTTATCGTATAATACACAAACTGGAAACATAAACAAATCACTTCTCAATAATCTACGCCCCTCTCCAAACTTGGGTCCCAAATCATTGGCACCACTTTGGACAACCAATCCCCGGAACTTTCAGTTGATTTACAACGGCTGCGAACCCTGGTCACACGAGACATCATTTAAGCCGCATTCCCAATCGACCCATATGCTTAAACCCGTGTAGTATCATCGTTGGCCGCTCATGTAGTCGAATATCGGCGTACTGTTAAGTGAGGGCAACATGGATTAGGCTAATTATGTGCACCGGTCGTAAATTATCGCGTGTGCACATTGATTTCCGGTCATGGTCATGTAATTTTGTTCATGTCAAGGACACGTTTGTTTGATTACCTAGCGAGATGGCTAATTCTTCTCCTGGTGGAAGTA
Organism: Ophioderma brevispina; assembly: GCA_023653785.1. Lineage (NCBI taxonomy): Eukaryota > Metazoa > Echinodermata > Ophiuroidea > Amphilepidida > Ophiodermatidae > Ophioderma > Ophioderma brevispina. The sequence goes on from JAMKCH010023763.1 coordinate 19,369, forward strand.
GATTTCCGGGAGATTGCAACGATAAACGAGGAAGGGATTTGTGGGAGTAAGGTGTGGATAGTGCCAACACCAGAGATTACCGATGTTGAAGTTGGAGTAACGATTTCTGGTGCAGTTTGAAGATGTAGCTCGATCCAGTGTCAGTAGCATGCGTACGTGTACTTTTGTAGAATGTACTTGAGAATGTAAGCAAAGAACAAATCGCAATCTTGAAGTGATTTTTTTTGTTGACGTCCGCGAGAAGACCCGAGAATCTACAAAACTGGCCCAAGTCATGATGAACTGGCCAAGTTAAAGTTCTTAATGTCCTATGTAAATGTATATTGTGTTCGTCCAATACAACAAATTTATTGGTATCGCATGAGTTGGAAAACATATTTGGCTCGACCATGTGTATGTGCTGTAGGGATGTCTTGCACTGACATATCCAACCATTGGTGTGGCGCGACCGTTATTTATTATAACACGCCAGGAAATATTTCCCACGTCAAGTGGGTGTTGGCTACCGACAGGGAAGGGTATTCCATCAAGTTTACCTCTCCTCCTCCGTTGTGGAAAGTAGTCAGGGAGACAAAGTTGCTCGCCGAAGTATCAGTGGGGTGGGATGACAAAAGAGCTACCATTTATCTCATCCAAAAATCCAGTGAGGGACAGGGCTTTGCTTGACGTCCCTCTGGACCACTAAAGAAACACGTCCTATTTTGATGGGGGGAATTCTGATAAATGACTTACAACCATCTTGGATTCACACGAAAATATGATATTCCATGGAATACTTGCCTCATGGGTCTAAATCCAGAGGTTATCACTGTTTTCTTGTTTACAGAACTGTGTCGTTGAAGCACCCCGGGAGGGCTTGGAAGCCGCGGTTGGGGTATGACAAGAGGCGGGGGGGGAGTGAACTTGAACACAGGCTGTGCTATGGCGGAGAAATTGCAATGTACTATCTCAGTGACTTAGGCTTTCGACCGGGATATAAAGTGAAGGGTGCAGGATGCGCGTGTACCGACAACAACTGCAACAGCGCCACCTCAGTCAAATCTGCAGGTCTAGTTTGGATGTGTGTATTGCAATTGTACTTCCTTAGTGAAATATATTTCGCTTAGGCATTTTTTTCAATTTTAAATAACAATAAGGGAATATTAAGAGCGTAGGGGACTAATTGGGCCTATTAATAAACATGTGAAAGCATCGCATTTCCCGATGGAAAAGGCAACACCATAAACTTACTTCAAGGTTGATACTTATACCGACACGACATGGAAAAGTCTTATTTTTTTTGTCGTCACATAGGGATTACTCTGGTGTCGTGTTTGTATCTGGGGTGTGTGTCTGTATCTGTGGTCAAAATGTTTAACCTTAATTACATGCCGTATGAGTTCCGTAAGGCTACGATGATGTAACTGGTGGAAAGGAGGGGGGGGGGGCGGGTGGGGCGGGGACATGGTGGTGACCCATGCGACCTGGTGCCTCATGTTACCTTTGGCCATTGTTACAAACCATGACGGCGGACGACACAGCGGTCGAGGAACGCGTGTACTTTTGTAATCTCGAGTGAAATTAAGGGAACTAACTCCAGATGACAATGTGGAGGTTGAGAAACCTAAACGTCTAAGCGACACCGTATATTACCACTGTTATTGAAAACTTGCCACCCGAGAGTGAATTTTGAATAGATAGGCCGTTAAAAATAGGCGCGTTCGGTTAGATGTTAGGATGGTTTTCCGCAACCTCCCGACCCAATAGTGCCCCACTCATAAACAAGCTCGATAAGGGCTGTACTTAATATGCAATCCTGTTCTCAAGTAAGCCAATAGAGGTCTGGCCTTTCGGATTAGCGGCCATTGCCGGGAATAGTAAAATCCATTCCAAATTCTGGAGACTTTATAAATCTAAAGAACGACATGAATGTATGCTAAAAGTATGGGTCACACGTTGAATAGCACCAGTACTTTGAGGTCGGGTATTAAAATGATCTAATGACGAATATCCGGGAACTAACACCTTTGTTATAGGTATGCATGATAGGTGAAGACCTCGATTTAAATCTAGCGAAAATGATTCAGAGCAAGCTAAAAAAATACAACGTAATATTGAATTTTCTTAATAAACTAACGGGTACAAAATCGACATTAGATGAATGCAATTGTACCTGTCAAATTGTTGCTCCTTTCTGGCACAGGTATAGCAAAATCTCTGGTGTTCAAACCATAGGCAGTTGCAATAAGGTGTTCATTTTTAAATGTTTCTCATATTGACAAGCATTTAAAATAGTTCAATATTTGACACTTTTTCTTTTTATATTTAAAAAGTAAGATAAAGAATCAAATGGAAATTTTACATCAGTGTAAAATCAGTATGAGTACAGTGCACCGTGTAGAATGCACCTTTGAAAAGAGGGTAACTTTACAACGAATTTTACCACATGACTACTAAAAATCATAGAGATATGCAAACTATACCTTTCTGGGATTTTTGGGCTAATGCTCATTTCACCCATTTCTCTGAAACTGAAAATCACAATATGTCAGAAGTATTAGTTTCTGATTCTTCTGATGAGGACAAATATTGATGTATTTCAAATAAATGAACCTCTTATTTGAATGATCGCTTTGGATCCAAGATGGCCGCCAAACGGCCCTCCAGTGAGACGAATTCTTAAGGAGATGTCGGCAGATCTAAAAATCCTATGAGGATTTAGTGATTAAGGGGGAGTGCAGGAGAACCCTGTATATCTGCTAGACTAACAGTTTATTGTGTGGTGCAGGAAGGAAGGTCCTAAAGCAATAGCTGCATGTGATACATCAGTGTGATGCCATCTATTAAAATGTCTCAAGTTATCTTTCATTGGGTTCGTGGCAATTGGAATACATTTTGAATTCGTCAGGTGATCGCCTGAAGACCTAAAGACTGGACATATAGTATTTTGATGGGAATTTCAAACAAGTGGCAGCTATAGGTACCTACAAGTCTTGGGTCTCGCACAAACGAGTTATTTGATAGGTAGAAAAGAAAATCCCTATTCATTTATCAGAGTATTAAGTTATCATCATCAGTAGAAAATGGTGGTGGGCAGTAGATGAGAAATAGTAATAACATCAATTTTAATGGGTACTTAATGAATAGACCACTGTGATCAACCAATCCAAAATACTAAGAAATGTAGTACTAGGCGAGATGTGATTCTGGCCGCAAAATATGGTCCAGGAACCATAGCAGGACCATCGTTTTGAATTTTTAATCGTCACGCTATTTGTGATTATTTTTTCAAACATAATTTAAGTTGTTAACAGGAATAACGACCTTCGGCCAGCAAAAATTGCATTGCTGCATATCATGGGGTCTCTTTTATAATTCCAAATGGTAAAAGTCAATGTGACGATAAAGCGCAGCAACTTTTTTTTTTAAAGATTGTTTTCACCAGGTACATGAGATGCCTACAGTTACACTTTCTCCGATTTGGGTCATTTTGGCCAAGATTTCATTGTTTTTGTGCAGTGAAGCAGAACCCTGCTAAAGCTAGCGACTGACAGCAATTCTGGCCGGAGTGCCCTTTGATTCTTACCAATGCTCGCCTCAGGCTGTTTTTCAATGAAACTGAACCCCGATATCGGCGGTCTGCCGACGCAGTGTGCTGGCAGGAGGTACTGCAGGCAGATCTTTACCCTGAATTCATTGGGTGGGAGAAGGCCCAGGAAATTGTTCGAAGTTTAAGGGTTAAAGTTAATATCAACAGAAAACCGAAAATTTCCTTCTGGAGTATGTCAAAATGGATTCCAAAAATGAGATACTTTTGATTGTGTTCAACTGTATTCCTCACTTTACTAGACATTTTAATTTGTTATATTCAGCTTAACGGAAAACAGTTGTATAGCAATGATAGACAATGTAACATGTCCTATGTTAAAGATTAGTCATAGCAATAACTCAAAGAACAGGTTGCATAAACTATATCTCCATTAGTGCATTCTTCCAATGGTGACCAAGGTCATATAAATTGTTGGATGTTCATATTCTTTTGTAAATGTATTATAATCATAGTTTCAGATTTGCTCTATAAAGTCTCCTTAAGAAACGAAAACATCGGGTTTACCTTTTTGATTATAATTTTTTGAGAATTATGTAAACATTTACCTCACAGCAAATGGTATATTTCCTTTCAATTCAATTCATTTTACCTCAGACAGGTGACGTATTAAGCCTTTTCTTTTCTATGTTTCAAAATAGCTTAACAAATCGTTGCCGAAAAAGTTTCTGGCGTTACAAGGTGACACAAAGACAAATCTCAAGTTCAGTCATAAGTGTATTAAAGATGGGTGTAGGAAGTTTTATAGTATGCGGAATACAAGTCCGCAGTAAACGGTAAAGAATAGGCACTGATCAGTTGACTCTTCACGCAATTAGTGTCAGATTTATTCCTGTTATGTCTATGGATGTCACACAGACAAGGTGAAGTGTGGAATTTACAAAAATCTCAAACAGAGTGAAACAATTAGATACTGAGACACGATTGACTTGGACACAACTCAAGTAATATTGCAAATTAACAGTCAACAAGATGATTTTAACCTGTATATGTACTGCATCTAACGCTTTCACCAAGATTCCAGTTAATGTTCTGAAGAGCACTTGGGTGGCCAGCAGTTTTTATTCCCGACTACAGTGGGGTACCAGCTCGATGCATTAAACGTTCTCGCCTTATCCAAGATTGCAATATCTGAATGCTCATCATCAGAACAAGTCCCTAATAGAGATAGATTGGTTTGCATTGTGATGTGAAAATGCGATGCTATTTACTATGTGTACCCTTGATTTAAAATCCCTGAAATTAAATAATGGTCTAACCTGTACAATTTACACACAAGTCTTACAGTTATCAATTATATTCTTGTTGAATCTTCCAGGTTTCATCTTATTTGTTTTCACAGCTAATTCAGTTACACCAGGGTTCACTCAATTTATCACAAAAGCTCACAAATACCAAATACACTAAATTAGTCATTCCATATCAAATTAAAACAGGGAAGCGTCAAACCATTTGTTGTATGTGAGAAACTTACAGTCCGTGTGTTCAAGTTAAAGCCGCTTGGTATTACAGCGAACGGTCAGAATCACAACTAGCTTGATGGTTTAGCTAAAGTTCGACACTAGGGATCGCTTGATCAATGCTTCGATACCCGGTAACATACTTTATGATGGGAAGTCCTTTACCGGGTGTTTCCATAAGATGAACACCCGTCTTTCTGACCCCTTATGAATTCGAAAACCCTTAAGCGGAATAAACCACATAACCGGGTTTGTTCTTTTAAGGTTTCCTGATTCATAAGGTTTCAGAAAAGGGTGTCACCTTATGGAAACACCCGTCTTTACCCTAGGATTGTAGTTGGTATTGACTTGTAAGGTTTGGTTATTCCAGCATTTATAAATGTGTGGTTTGGTTTCAGCTCAAGGGGTCGAGACACTGAAATAGTTTTAAACATAACATAACATAACATATTATTTATCCACAATCATAATAGGTTATAAACATATTCCTACATATATTAATACTATTTTTATACGTAAATAATAATGAAGTGGGGAAGATGTAACTGGAGAGTTAAGCCGAATAATGGCCGTTCAAGTCCCATCCCTGTTTTTCTATTAATTTGTAGTTAGAAAATGGTGACTTTATATTAAATTTAAACGAATGATTTTTAACATTTGATGGAATGTTATTCCTTTTTTAACCCCAATTAAGATATAGATTTACCACTAAATTCCAGTTTAATATTAGGTATTGAAAATCTGTTTCATGTCTTGTAGAATAATGTGATTTTTCGCATTTGTTACAACTGTTGTCAAATTTGGAGGGCCACTGGTTGTTTCTGTATTTGTACACGAATGTTCCAATATTATGTTTTCCACAATCCATTATTTTTAGTTGGTTAGATTGAACAAACAAAGGATTAGATGCACTTCTGTAATCACTGTTGCTCCCCAAAAAAAGAAACCGTTTTTGGGCCCTCTCAGTGCACGCTTTTGCCTGTGCAGTTTTTCCATTTCAGTGTTGCATGCACTTGCCCATGCAGTGAGACCATGTGATATGTGAGAAACAGAGTGTGTTATTAGAGACTAACAAGTGCAGTTTCAGGTAGAAAAGTGTTTTGTAACTGATATAAAAAATTCCAATACTGCTTGAACCATTTTCTTCCTAACTCATCAATGTTATTTTTTCAGGTTTTAGATTTTGGTCGATAGTGGATTCCTAAAAATTAAAGCATGAACTTGATTTATTTGGTGGAATCGATGGAGTAGATATTCAAAAGAGTTTATTTAATTTGTTTTATTGTGAGTGCAAAAAGCATATAGTTAGTTTTTTTGAAGATGAGTGAAAGTGTATTTGTCTTGAACCAGGGGTTTAGTTTACTTATACCATTATTCAATTATTGTATTTAGTTTGTTAATATTATGAGTGATGATAAATGCACTAGTATCATCTGCATATTAAATAAAAGAACAATTGACCATGAAGCAGAATTTGGAATATCCAAAAACAGAAAATAATAAAACCCAAGGTCCTAAAATAGAGCCTTGTGTCATACCCGTTCGTATATTTTAGTTGAACTATTTGTGACTAGTGTAGTCAACACAATGCATCTGTTTTGAGGTAATTTTGACCTCACAAGGACTATACCTCTGTAGCCATAGTGATGCATTTTCGCTAAGAGGACCTCATGATTTATAGTGTCAAATGCCATGGAAAGGTCCAAAAATACGCCCGCAGTTGTTTGATTGTTCTTGAAGCCTGAGTACCTTGTGCCAAGCTTGTGCTGCCCTACTTGTAGCGTGTTTTGGGCCGCCTCCCCCTTGGTTTTCCCCCACCGTCTGTTGTGTTTGTCCCATCTACCTGCACGCCTCTGTTCCCCCCCAGGCGCTCTGCCATTTGCCCCTCCCCGGGTCGCACCAGCCCCTGGGCTATCGTTAGTCACCCCTCTCTTTGCTCTCTTTTTAGTGCCTCGGCCTGCCTCTGGCCCTTTGCCGTTGCTCCGGTCGGGGCCGTTGTTCGCGTGCAATTGTGTCTCTGTATCGTTCCGGGGCCAGCCTTTACTCCCCGCCCGTTTTCCTCATCCCGCTGTAATGCCGTCCTGACCCTGGACTTTTTTTCGCCTTTAACATCTTGTCACTTCCCCTCCTTCTTCCTTGTGCTGGGAGCGGTAAAGACACATTGTCTCGCGCTTGGCTTAGAGCGATACGTTGCAAAGGCTAGTCTTAGTATTTAGTCTTTGCTTGCCTGATTTGGGCCTATGTTACTGCCGACGTCATTAAAATATTCAGGGGGGGGGGGAATTTGGTAGGCTTGTACTAATTTGATTCATTAGGTTAACTCGTTCAGTACAAAATAGTGTACTTTCCAAAGACCGATCTTCCAACCATGTGACCACCGTTCCATTAGCATGAGAGGAGCTACGTACCAAGAGAAATATCGATAGAATATTGGATTGAAAACAGGCCACCACAAAAATAATATTTTACCATACCCATTGTACGCTGACATTAACCTCCATGTCAATCAGATTGTCCTGATTACAGATTACATTTACCTACGTATCGCTGAAATGTATTACTAGACCCAATGTTATTTAAACAAAATCTTACCAAAAGCCTACAGACTAAAAGGATCTTATTAATAGCAGGAAGTTGAAAGAAAGTAAATAAAAAAAAATAAATGTTGCCTCTGCAATAATGGGAAAATAGCCACACTCCATTGATTTTAAAGATTATAGCTTTGTGAATTCCATTCACTTGCCGATTTCACAGGTCCCGATTTTTCAAAAGCCTTTTCTTTCACTAATACACAATGATTTGCCCGGCTCTTTTACTTGAACATTCAAAATAGCTGATTCATTATCAAAAAGTATTCACAATTGGTCGGTTGTAATAGGTTTGCACAGGGCAGCTTAAATACTTACAAGACAGTAGACCTTGTTCAGATTATAAATGACGAAGGTTGGACAACTGCAATATATACTTGAAGACAGCACATCTTACTTGGATCGACATCCCTGCCCATCCCGCACAAGATCGCTCTTCAAAAACGTACTATAGTTTGGGTTTTTATTTGTTATTTTTTTAGTATTTTCCAGGTATTTTTAATATTTTTCTGTCTTATTTATTTGATTTACAAAATATGCTTTTAGGCAGTCCTTAATCGTATTATTAACTTTGTTATGAAATTGTCTTATATTTAGTTATTTGTAGGGTTCTGTTATTTAAGTATTGTTTATAAATCTTCCCTCTTTTATTTATCATTTTAAATTAAATTCTGAGTTTATCCTGGTGATTTGGTTTAGACTTAGATGTATTTGTTTTCTTGGTAGTGGTGTGAACTATCGAGTAAGATAAACATTTTCAATACAGTTATATAAAAGCATTGTTGATATCATCATATTTGGGATAGATTATCCCAATTAATTTCAGACATAGCTTTTTTAAGAGCTCTGATATTATTTATTGAGAATCTCTAGTTACTTTATAGTTTTTGCTTTTTTTAAGTCATTTGATTATTGGTTAATGTAAAGTTTTGGAAGATTTCATTTATATGTAATAGTAATTCCACTACTATTGTTAAATTTTGGTTAATATATTAATCTAATTATTTGCACTTTTATCAGTTCACTTGTTGGTATTAATGGGTAGCAGGAATATGAGTATATCATGTCACTGAAATTACGTATAGGTTTGTCATTATCCTTAAGGATATCACTTAAAAAATCACCCATTAAGTAAATTATTTTATTCTCACAAGCAATTTTGTTAATTTGGGATCAAAATGCTTATTAATTCATAACTACTACTAGGGTGATGTCTATAAATTACACCACAATTGGTTTTATCATTAGGTTTCCTAATTTAAAAACAGCAATTCTTAAGAACATTTTGCAAACATAAATCGTTTCTTTTATAATTTATATTATTTGAGACATAATAACCTACACCACCTATATGAGACTGGTCAATTCTTGTACAGTTATATCAAGGTGGTGGTTGATGAATCTTGTTAAGTTAAATATGAAGGGATGTATCATTTTTTAACCAGGTTTCTCTACAGGGGGAGGGCAGCATTCTGCTACACACCAATCACTGAAAAGTATGATTAATTACATTTAATGGCATTTATCAAATTTTTTAGACAGCTGCTATATTTTATTTAGTAGTGAAAAATTAGCGTTTTTGGTATGATTTTGATTAAATTCCTCATGTGTAAAATAGTTAATTCTCATTAGGCGTGTTATGATTAACAGCAAATTATCATGATTAGTCCTATATGGGTTAAATCAAGTTCCTGACACAGGACATGTGCTCACATTTTTGGTTTAAACCTTGCACGGTTTGTATGTATGTCATCTTCATTTTGCGGTACCCTGGGTCTGCCAGAGACTGAATTGTCACATCCTATGTTTTGGCGTTCTGTGTGCCGATGAGGGTTTTTTGCACCAATTGGTCAATTGAGTGCGAAGATTATCACTAAACGACTCATTCCCTCTGTTATTCAGGTGTACTTGTCCCAGTATAAGAAGTCCTTATCGCAACGTCCACTTTCAGTTAGAACAGGAATTTGGGTGGCAACAAATCTGACACTATTACTTTAGGTTGCAGTTGTATGTGAAACTTGTCCATTCTTTGTTTTGGCAACAAAGTTTGGCTTTGTCATCATAGAATCTTGGTAGAATCCCAGATAGAATTAGTTTATCGTTGGGAAACTTGTTGTGTGGGTTCTATAGGGAATCGGAAAAAATAACCCGGACCAATAATAATGATCATCATTTAGACACTCTCAATAAACTGGACACAATTGCAATTTCAATTTATGGACTTTATATTGCCAAGATTATATACCACAATCAATGTGTCAAAGACCATAAATTCACACTTCAACTACATGAAAGTTTCATTGGAATTATTAATATTTCTGTGAAATTGCTCTGTTTCACAACATCCCAATATTAAACTAAACTTCTCGTTCACTTCCAGAGTTTAATTTGATTCCCAATTAAGTTTTCTGAATGACTGAACCAAAAATCATAAAAGAGTTGTGCTCTATGATTTAGGGATCATGGTGTTTGTTATGCCATCAAATATTTACACATACTAAGATATTACAAAGCCTCAACGTATTCATATCCAGAGTGTAATGACTTGCAGCTACAAGAACGTCGGCCACATAACCAGTAACAGACTCTCCTGGCGCACAATCTCACAGACTGTTGTGTGTTGGCATTTAATATTGTGGAAACCTCACAGGAACCACATATACACTGCCTCAATTTAAAGGGCCCTCACAGGTACAAGACGTATTTTGCCAAAATATAAAAAAAATTGCAACTACAGAAAGCCCGACTAAAAAGATGATGAGTGGAGTCATATTGACTCATGTCCCCACACCCCAAGAAAGCTAGAAAAGGACCAGCCACACAATGTATGAATTGGTAAGGGGAGGAAAAGAGGTGAAACCCATTCAAACCAGTCGTCCGTGCTGGGCGCCGGCGCTGACATTTGAAGGGCACGGAATAATTAGCAGTTTGGTGCTTGTCTACACAATATGGCAATTTCAATTACCAAACAATCCTCCAAAGATCAGTTGCTTGGATGTCTGGGGTGCTTGGGAGTGGTTTCAAAATTTTTGTCCTACCCCATGGCCCACAACGGAATGAAAATCTGCACAGTCATGTCTTTGATTTAAATAAACCACCTCAATGAAGACATTTTTTCACCAAGCGCGCATTGCACCATATGAGGAAAAAAAGAGTATCTGAGCACAATGGGTCAGGTACACTATTTTGTACACCTGGCCAACTCACACACATTAATTTGTATCACTACCGATTAGTTGATATGTGCAAAGCGGCAACCACAGTATGGGGAAGAAGCGGGGAGGCAGCCATTGCTTTTATTGTTGGTACTCTAGGGTTTCTTTGTGGTCGGCAAAAACATGCGAGACGGTGGAATTCTAAAGGATTACGAACGTTTGCCTCTTATCTATATAGAACCTCTTTGGCATGTGTCAACTATTTAGGTACTAGGGTGGTAATTACGAACTATCAATTTTGTATACACTCACATTTAGAAAAGAGGAAATCGCCCGGATAAAGTTTCTTTTGTATAAATGGTGATGAACAGACTGTCCCAAAAAAAACTACAATCAAAGATAGATTCATTTTTTTGGCCAACAACACGTATGTTCATCTCGACTGGAAGTTGACTGATTCTTACTAGAAAGTTCAAGCTATCATAAGATTTTTAGTTGGTGTAATTTAGGGGTCTGGTCAGGAGTTATGGCTAATGATCCTGAAACGTTGAAAAAACACGTGTTGGGCCAGTTGCCATCCCGATATCAACAGCGTTTCCTTAAAATCAACTTAAAGCCATTTCTATATTGAAAATCAAATATAAAAAAAAAGGTGGTTATAAAATGCTGTGATTTGTGATATAACAAATAGATAAGTGTATAATGTCACAATTGCCAAATAAAATTACATCTAGCATGGGAAAATTGTCAATCCAAACAGTTCTTTTGTCTCGCCTTACACCAGGTTTCAGCAGAAGGTAGAAGGTGATTCATGAAACCAGCCCTCGCTGAAAGTAAACCGAGGCGTTGGACACCTTACCATCATTTCCTTAGTGGTATGGTCAATGCTTGTTTCATAGCAATGTCCTCCGCGGCATTTGAGAGGAAACAGTAGGGAATGGGTAGGGGAAATTGACCCTCCCCATCAGAGCGATGTCCGGACTTTGTCCCCCAAAACGAGATTGTGGTGCCCCTTGCTGATCAGCAAAGAAAATTCACAAAGTACATGAATTTCATGATTACTGTCCCCATGAGGTGAAGTCCCCAATTTCCCCCACAAACAACGATTCTGGTGCTTCACGGTTGGCAAAAGTAATCTATTGATTAGTTCAAAGGCAAATAAATGCATTGCTCTAATCTCTAAACAGTCTTTTGTTTGAAACAGTTAAATCCCACAAGATGAGACACAACCTATCCTTTAGTTTATTTAAACCGTCAAGTTGAAACTGGCCCAAGAGGTATTTTATCCTTTTTTGTTCAATATTGACCATCTCTCCAGTTACATATTTGGCCTCAAATTGGATTGATAAAAAACTATCATTTTAGCGGGTAGGAATCTTGTCTAACATAAAAGCAAATATCTCACAAAAATGCACAGGTTTATATTTTTTCTATTTTTAGTTTGATTGTATAGTTTTTTTTGGGACATTCTGTCTGCAATAAGCATTCTCTCAATGCAAATGTTAAGTACAAAAGAAATCCTTGGCTGCCTTTCCCAACTAACTTTGAGTATGAATCTGGCAACACTTTTGGAAAAGTTTGTTATCCCTAGATATCCTTAATGAAATCAATTTTTAAGTACCCCTTATTTTACTCCAATGGATCACTTGACAAAAAGGGCCCATCCCATAAAACATCGAACAGGCACAAAACACAGTGACAAACAACTATGGGTGTTTGACACAATTCAACACTGCAAAAGATAAGTCGACAACATATATATATGACATGTTTCAGAATGACTTAGGTTGAGTTGCCAAAGTGCGAAAAAATTCATATCAGAGCAAAAATAACCAAGTTTAATTTTTAAGATAATTAAAAAAATCAAAAAACTAAAAAATTAAAATTTTAATTGAAAACCCTGTAGCATACATCATTTTGCTACAAAATATTGATTGTGGCCGATTTAGAGAGTTCCGAAAATTGCACTTTTCGGTGACAAAAATTTTCACAATACCAACTTTGAATGCTGAGATAGATTCTACAATATCATTATAGACCCTTTTAATGTTAATATATCAGATAAAGATACTAACTTATGGAATCAAGTATTTGTTTTCTCAATTATTTCATAATTTGCACACCAGAACCATTCAAATTTGACATGTCCCGTGACAAACGACATTCAAAATTTTGCACTTTCAAACAAAAATTTTGCTTTGCACAATCACATCTCTGGAAAGGAAGGGTCTACAGTTAATGCAGAATTTCATGTGCTTCATATTGATACCTAACTTGGTTCATTCAGGTATAGGAATAATTCCAAAAATACAAACATGTTTCCCCTACCACTTGATTTTTCCAGTGCTCGAAAAAAATATTGTTGTTCAATAAAATTGGAAGTACGAGAAAACTAAAAGAACTATATGCTTGAAAATTTAATCGATTATGCCCAAAGCAAGTCCCTACATAGTTATGGCATTAACTTTTTTTCACCCTGTCTAAAATTTGAGAATTTTTTTTTTCAATTTGCGGAATCCAAATTTTACCCAAAATTGGGCATTTCGAGAACCCACGAAAAAAAACCTGAAAAGGGTGACATTGTTGAAAAGTTAATCGATTATGCCCAAAACACATTCCCACAAGAATATAGCATTACATTTTTGTCAACTGCAAAATATTTGAGATTTTTTTTTTTTCAAAGCAAGATGCACATTTTTTAGCAACATACAATTGTTTTCTATGGGACTCGGTATTGCGTAAACGCCAAAATTCGATATCTTGGAACGCATGCAGCCAACATTTTTCATTTTTGACTTCAGATTGGATTTCTACACAAACTTTTAACCTAGAAAACATGTTTTGTTTCATTGCTATAGCACCTTCACATCTTTACATTTTTGGCACTTAAACCTAAGTCAAATCTGAAACCATGTCATATACAACATTTAAATATAACTCGCAATCCTATCTGACAATGGAGCCCGAACTATGGCTCCCGGCGGACTATAATTACTTTCACACCGGTTTTCAAAATTATTTTGGCCCAATTTCATGCTGAAAACACATTTTTGCTTAGAAATGCTGATTTTTGGCTCATACAGACAGCTGTACATGCTAAGCCAGTCAGGGCTGTTTTAAACTGCACCTTATGAACCATTACCAAAAAATTGGGTACTAGAATCATGCACATAATAGACCTTTTAAAATATCTATTTCACCAAAAGACCCACAATTACTCTTAATTGTCATAAGGGGGGGTCATTAAGGGGCCTTCTAAGACCTACTCCAAACCAACCCAGAGCAACTATATCACTCATTAAAGTTTGACGAGTATGTTTATCAAAACGTTTGATGCGAGTTGGCTTGACGATATGAGTGTAAAGTCGCATTGAGCAGGTTTCCAGACTGCCCGTTTGATCCACTTGGGCAGCTTGCAAGAGATTAGAGTTTTGTCCTTCGTCGTAGAATTTACATTCCATTGCTGTCACCTGACTGCACCAGCTGGCTACATTTATAGATGAGTGACATGTGACGTCAACGCCGGGCAACGAACAAAGCACTGCCCGGCAGTATGCGTGAGCACCTGCAGGGCTTGTGCTTTTAAATTCGCGCTCAATCAGACGATAAAAGATAGGCTATTGAATGCTGTAGCTGTATGGGGATATTCTTCGCACCTCACACATCTCAGTATGTCAACTACATCCATAAAGAAACTGAAGATATGTGCTACTTTGAAAAATATAATGTAGAATGAACGATGGGTATCAATGTGAGGCAAGAACAATTGAAGCAAACACACTGGAAGGCAAAATTTTTCAGGATGCTCTTTTTAAACAGCTTACGGTTATTAGGCAAGACGGCAAAATCACACATGTATACAGTCAATGCTCAGAATCAAAAATATGGCAAAATGGCCACATATGGTTTTATGCAAATTCGCATGTCTTGCCATGCTTTCCTTTTTCTACCGTTTGGTATGTTGTTTGAAGGGTTTGTACACCAGATTATCAGCAAAAAACCTTCTGTTGCAATTTTTGTCCTAGAGGTCATACTGTAGATTGACTTAAAGGCACTATCATGATTGCTAAATCGAAAATTCGAAAAAATCTCAAAAATGGAGACCATACAAATGATAGGACTCAGAATCAACTATAGGACAAAATCGGGAATTTTAGTCATTACTGTCCGTACGGGACACTTACTACCAGACACTTATGCTATGAAGCGGAATTGAGGATTGCCTTTCAGAGTTTCGCTGATTTAATGTTTTACCATAGCAATTCTACTAATTATAATAATATTGAAGCCTGTATTACCCAGATGTCCATGGTTGTATCCCCTCTGATTTACTACGTCTGAAGTTTTGAATGAATGTGACGTCAACCGGTGGCGCCGTGATGTCTGGTTAGGGATTTGTAAATTGATCAATTACGACGAAGGCCCCTCATGCATCATCCCCGGGGATCATATGCGCGCGGCTGGGCCTCGTGGGGTTTTCATTCCAACTTCAGGTGCATTACTACATTCGAGCTTTTTTTTTATCTTTTCCACAAGGCACAAAGTGCCCTGTGCTTTTATAACTCAACAAAAAAAAAAAATCCACTGGATCACAAAAAAGGGAAAAAACAGAATTTATCAAAAACACCAAAAAAAAAACGATGGCAACAAAGATTATAAAACCAAGTACATGAAATATAATACAACAAATTGATCCTTAATGAGTAGTATAGGGTAAAAACATCAGCAGTCGCATACATATTGAAACAAACAGAAAAAAGAGATTAAAAGTCAAATCTCGCATTTTTTTAAAAATGAAATTGACAGCTTTCACGTGCTTTTTTGCAATGTGATATTCAGTTTCCCTGTTATTCTTAAGGAGTTAACAAAACTCGCAAATGGGGAATTTGTTTTTGAAATTTACAAACATAAACAAAATATTGCCACGCACAAAAAAAGATATGTAATAACATGGTCACCGTGGATGCCAAACATTTTTTCAAGGGTGTACTAGCGAAGTTTAG
>JAMKCH010023764.1:0-36645 GCA_023653785.1 Ophioderma brevispina
TCGCCGACTGTTGCTAAGAATTTGACTTCCTGTTTCTCTTAGTCCTTTTCTTGGCACTGTCTCATTTTATCACAAGCCGTGTGTGTAGTATCCATTGCAGTGTGTGGTGTAATATTTTGCTTAACCATTGTGTCCTGCTCATATAGCGTGGCAAGATATTGATTTTGGTTATAACCCCTGGCACCGGCATTTAGTTTATTGACCTAGCATAATAATAATTTGTTTTCTTGCTTTTAAACAAAGAAACAAATTCATTATATTTCTGCCCGTTTCTCATTTTGCATTTTAAAAATACAACTATTTTAACAGAAATATTTTGACACAATTACAGTATTTTATATGCAGAATATTTTATGGTATGATAAAATCGTGTTACTTGTGGTTAGATGTACGAGCCTGCTACAATATTTTATTGAAGATACACTGTCAAGTTACACTGTGCGAGGAATATGCATACAGTATTAACTTTGGGATTGACAAAAGCTCAGGGGATAAGTGAAATGTCTTGAATTGCAAATTTTTGGAGTCCCCAAAGAATTTTCTTTAGTTTGCAATCTGTAATCAGGGCACATGTTGAGTTTCTCAAAATTGGTCCCCAGTTGCCTGTTTGCTTCAATGATCATCCGATCCGTTACCGGGCTAGGGGCGGAGATAAAACTTTAAAAAAAAATAAAGAAAACGTCTATGGTATTGACGCCTCTGAGATGCGGGGGGGCGACTACATCACTTGATAGCTAGAAGCACGTAATCCCCAGAAGGGAGGGCTCGACGTCTCTCTTACTTTCAACGGGGCAAACTTTTTCTGTTTTCCAACAACCCCCTACGGTAACAACAACTTTCCCCGCCTTTGCGAGTTTAGACACGGGATTTGGAGAAACCCGAAATAATGCGCACGGCCACTGTGTGTGTCCGTCGTTGAGGCGTCAATACCCGTGTGGCACCACGCGGAACTCAGCTGAGGGGCGCGCCGGGCCGAGCCGGGTGCGGGCGGAAGCTGCGTAGGGGAGTCCAACATGCGTGGGGCTATTTTGACAGGCAATTGCAATAATGGTAGTCAATTCATCTAAATTCTATTCACTAATGGAATCAGCACAATTTACAAAGTAGGATGGGCTAGGGTATATAATTTTGCCACTATGCAGGATTATTTGTTGTTTTGCAGATTTGCATTTCAGATTCAAAGTACAACCTGTAACCGAACCTAAAGAAGGAAGAAGTGTATATAACAGGAATTTGCTAAAAGTAACTTCCTTAACCATTCTGAGAAATTTGTAGGTTTCTGTAAATGCACCGTTCAAACAAAACAGAAATGTACGAAAACAATAACAACAATAGTCACATAACTGAAATATAATCCAGTAGAAACAGATCATTGCGTTTATGAATTTATAAGAGTGTTATTTATATTTCAGAAGTGAAAACCATAGAGTTTGTCTTGCTCTCCACTGAGGCCAACTCACTTCGACAAATGTCAAAATGATATTGCAATAATGATAGTCGCCCGATGCAAATTCCATATCTCGTGGCGAAAAATGAACAGATGTTCACAGGGGTATGATTAGCCGTATCACGACTGCAAAAAAGCTCGCATTCTGAGAACACGTAGAGGACTGGGTAACATAATCTTGTATATTTCTGAATTTTGTTTTATTGTCCTGATGGCTTTAAATGCAAAGAAAGACTAATTAGCCAATTTCTGGATGGTGGATAGCCAAGTGTACACATTGAGTTTAGTGGAAGCGGTTGGACTGCAAAAGTGTCGACAACCCCTCCCCTCGGTACCACAAAGCAACCACTCTATTCAAAGGATAGTAAGAAATAATTTTAAAAAAAAATGATGGTTGTGGTCAAAATTTTGGTGGCAGGGGTGTTTTTTGGGTGTCAAAAAATCAGGTTTTGGGCGAAAACTTAAGAATATAAAGATTTATTAATTTCTTAGCAAACAAATTAATCATCATTGCCCCATACTATCAATTCTGAATTTATATTATTAGCTTGCTGTTTTATTAAATATATAAAAGGGTATAGAATTTAGCCCCAAAAATCAACCTTGTTCCTAAAAAAAGCATCCCTTTTTTCACATGTCACCACAACGCGTAGTATTACCTGAAGCCTTATGCAATGGATAAAGCCTATATCAATAACAAAAAGGATAATATAAAAATAAGATTGATAATATTTTACCTTAAAAAATATAAAAAGATAATAATTTCGCTTTAACTTGCGCAGCCCAAAATTTCATTTTTCGGCATAGAAATCATCCCTTTGCCCCCACCCAAAATATTCACCACAACCATTCATTTTCTTCAATATCTATATATTTATCCTTCAAATAAAGGGTGGTTGTGTTTTGTTGTACGGGGGGGAGGGGTAACTGAAAATAGAGGATTTTCAAGGCTCGGCCGCTCCGCTATTGTGAATGCCAAGTGTACTTGTTACTTTGCTTCTAGAAGGGGGATTAATCTTGGGAAATCAGGGGGAATCTCTATGAGAGCGATCCGCTTTTCAAACAGGCATTTCTGGGTTGGCTAGTTAATTTCATATTATTCAATATAGATATTTCAATAACAGTTAAAATGCAACTTCCAAAATATTTTAAAGTGGCACTGGCACATTTTCACAAATATGATTTTTTTTCAATATGCTCGTAAAGGAAAGTATAGGCCATTGGAAGAATAGAGAAAGATCTCTTTTACACATAAAAATATCATACCCCAAAACAGATAGAGACCTTAGGGCTAATACATCCAGGTAATTTGTAGGATAATTTTTAGTGTGCTGTAAACTTTATCAACATATGTGTCTATTTCCATTAACTATTACGACAACAGGAATTTGTAGGATAATTTAAAATGTGCCGTAACTTTATCAACAAATGTGTTTATTACATGAATATCACAGACTTTATTGATATTTAAAGTACAAAGGTCAACAGACCGGTTCAAAACCAGGGTGCATGCCGTGGGATCACACTCGAGCATGGACTCCAAATGTTCATCATTTACCAATAACATTATCCGTTGCACAATTTAGAGTGTACACATTTACTACGGTTTGAATTTGAATTTGAAATGGAGCTCTGGACTGAATGCGGAGTTTTTAAAAATTGAGTTATGCTAGAACTGAATGTTACTTTTAGAATTTTTTATAAACATCTTGGGCCGACAATCAATTCCTATTTGCTTTTTAACAAAATTGCAAAATGGATTCATCTGTTTATATCGTGCTTACACAGTTTGGGAAATGTAAAGAAAGTGTTGTTCTTAGTACACATGTGATGCTTGAAACTGCAACAGAGTTTGGACAGTAGTTGGAAGCGGGTACTACCCCCTCCTTGGCAAAGTGTCTTCATGCCAGGTATGCAGGAATATAAGACACTGTATTTTGGGATACCACACTGAAGAAAAGGAAGTACAATATTGGAAAATTCAAATAAGATGCTGCTTTTGCCATTAACAGGGCAACATTTCGAGGTTCTTTGTGAAACAGAGGTTGGGATAACCTAGTGAGATATATGATGGTTGAATTCATGCTGTAGATTTGTGGATGATTGTTTGGTATAGTAGTGGCAAGTTGGATGACACTTTGAGATTCAGGTTCATGTAGCTGCAAGTGCCTATCGCATGAATCTACACATGTTCCCCATATTATAATCTCAGTCTTAACCGAGACATATTTTATATTCCGTGTGGGTGTGGGTGTCCGGCATTGGAGCGGGCCAGTCAATTGGGTTCAAATCGAGCAGAGTAGCGTCCAATTTCAGTTTTTTTACCGTGAGTCTAAATTAGTGTGAAATTCAATCGCGTCACTGCGTTAGATTTCCCCAAATGGGATATACACAGTTTTTGCAGTTATTGGTAGATATGAAGTTGAATTAAAGGTGCAACAAGAGATTTTGAGGCACCCCGATATGTGCAATATTGTACTTTCATTATAGATTAGACACTCAATATACAGTGCGAGTCAATACAAACACTACACTTCAGAATAAAAAATAATTAAAATAGTTAAGAATTATTTGCTCAAGTTTGCTTTGGTTATGAAGAGGGATAAACAGGCATTTCGGAAACGTTTATTGGTGTCATTTAGACTATTTGGAGGAAGAAGTTATGCTATTTTGCGGAGAAGAGACTTTAAAAATCCTGTTGGCCGATTTGGAGCCAAACAAAGATGGCATCGGTACATTAGAGCAGTGATTTGAGTAAAAACTTTAACACCAAATTATTGTTTAACAACCTAGAATGTTGGAGAATAATTGAAGGTTATAAAATAATATCCCGGAGATTACAAAAGAAAATGCTCTGAGTGAAAAAAAATCAATTTTCCCAAATAAGAAAGTCAAGATTAGCTGGTGTAAGACCACAGTTACTTTGGTTGTTCTCAGAAGATTTCATGGTTTAACTACATGTTACAACGAAACTTTGGGAGCCAAAGTGAAAACCAAGTGCTTGTATTCCTCTTGAAAAACAGTGCAATATTTAATTCTTAAGTTTTAATTCCAACCAAGTTTTAATTCCAATTACAGAAAACTTCAGCTATAGTTCTTCTCGCATTTATGGACGATTGAGGAGTTTACTGTATTTGTGCAAAAATTACATAGAGATGTAAAACAAAATATCTGAGCAGTTTCATTATGTTCATGAACGAAACATTGATATTTGGAGTGATTTCAATAATGACTCGTTATGATTGAACAATGGTTAATTTAATTTGGTAAAGATTATTTTACTTATAATTATGTTATCACAACATACCGTTTATTGATTCAAACGATATTGTTTTTGCGAGAAAGAAATCGATACCAATCTGAAATTGCAGATGGCGAATTGCCTTTGCTATATTTGTTATGGACATACGTCGGTGATGTCGGGTTCTCCACTATTGTAGGCTAAAATCGGCCACCAAACCAACAGATTTTTTAGGTCTCTCCGCAAAATTGACATAGGTTCTGAACTCCAAAGTCCGAAAGACACCAATATAAAAATCTTCTGATAGCCTGTTCATCCCCCCTGACAAAACAAACAACAAAGCCAAACCATCAAAGCAAAATAACGTTAAAACATTTGTAAGAAAAAATATTTCCTGAAGTAGGTTTTTATTGATTCACCACTTCATTTCTTCTTTGTATTTGGGCTACAAAATGTCTTAAAAGAAAGAAAAAAGGCGATTTGATTGCTGATATTTCAAATAAAACATAATGAATTTAGATGTGATCCTATACAAAAACAATAAATAAAAAATAGAATTAGAAATTCCACAAATTTTTGTACCAAAGAACACTTCTTAGCTAATCCTTTCAGATGGGGATATTGATGGAAAAAAAACTTGCATAAGGGCAAAAAATCAGTACTTTCGATTTTTTTAGGGGACACCTGATATGTGAATGGAAAATCTCTCGTTGCCCACCTTTAATGGGGAAATCTTTTTCCTAGTAATTTGGGTTCAATGATTGATCGTTCAGATATGCAGGAAGAAGTTTCTTTCAAAAAAATAACAATTAAAACTTGTCGCTGTACCCTTGGAGGTACAAGCCAACACACGACGGTTTTACCATTGTGTTAATGTGTGGGGTTCTAGAGGAAAAAAGTGCAGGGACGCATGATCATTAGAATGTTATAAAATTGTGAGTTCGAGTCCCCTGTGGTCATGTTGTTGGTGTCCCCCTGGGCCAAGATACTTATTTTCAAATGCCTTCGTTGACCACATAAGCGAAGCTGGGGAGCGCTATATGGGATAAGGACATTCTAATGCTGATAAGGCTTGTAAGACTGTCTTTGAGCAGCACCTAAAATGAAGTGAAATGATTGTGACAATTTGTAAGGGCAGCGTAATAAAATTGTCAACTGCGCTTGAGCCTGTTTACGCGAGCAATAAGCCATCTAAATAAAAAAAACTGGTATTATATTATGGATGGTTGAACTTACAGATGTAGCTTTGAATAAGATCAGTGGTTCAGTCATACTAAAGAGAATTGTGGGGAAAAACACTATGGTATAGCACCAGATTTTCCCCATCATTCAAGTCAACAAAATTGGAAGCCTTTGTGCCAAATACTCAGATCGAGTCACTGTTAATCGAGAGAAGCACAACAGCGCATAACCTAATTTGCCAAATCACAAGTGTCGTACCCTGAATCACAAACCCATATTTTATGTATTACCAGAGATTTCTGCTACTGCATCTTTATCAATTTGTTAAAGAGAGAAAAAAATGCTCAGTTCATTAACCGCCTAATGGCTTAACTAGTCCAGTGCCGGTAAATCATCATGAATATTCATTAAAGTGGTGTTGTCATTTGATAGTCACCGAACTGTGTATGATTTATCATCCAGTCTTTGACATCAGCAGAGTGGTGTACTGTAAAAGTGGTAATTTTTGCGCGTGGAATTTTTTGCGCTTCTGCAATTTTTAGCATTTTCACTTGTTTTTAAATTCGCATTTTTCAGCTATCCTATTTAGACTTACACACAAAATAATTTTTTTTGTGTTATTAATTTTGCGCATGCTCAGAAGTGCACGAAAAGCGTGAAAATTAACGTAGCGTGAATATTTTCACTTACAGTAAGTGAAGTGATAATCCGAGGGGGATCTTCCCCTATTGCCGAACGGACTTAGCGTGACTAAAAGTCGAGTCCCTAGAAGTTTGTGTATATGAAAATGGATAAGGACTGCATGAGTAAATGGGTGTGAGGAATTGGCCAAATCAGTAGGGATGATCTCGATGAAGCTTGGGGGTTGGAAACACACATTGAACATCCAGAATCCATACAACAGAACATGAGGGGTAAAGTGCCGTTGCCTGTAAATTCTCCATAGCATATTGTTGATAGAAGTACATCATGGAACTAAATTAACCTTTTCAACCCTAGTGGATTCTGTATCTGTTAAACATGTGGACTGAAGTGTTTTTTTTTAGATGGCTTCACTAAAGACCATGTGCGGTCAAAAAACCACTGACCTAAGACAGGCTTGTTTGACTCATTGGAAAGCATTTTTCATGCTGATTCCAAATATGTCATCAAAATGCATAATTTTGAAAATATTGAAAAATTTGAATACTCTAAATCTCAAAAAGGGCCAGAGGGTAACCCCACCCTGACTCTAACATCTTTTTTACAGTGTCTCTGATTGGCTTATTACATGATATAACATGAGTAACCTCTGGGTAACCAATCAAATTTACTTTTCTATTATTTACATGTATGAAACTTTTTTAGCTTTTCTTACCATGTCTCTGATGGCAAGGTTTTATCATATAACCCTTTGAAGAACCAAACACAATTGGTCAATAGTTGTGGGTGCCTATTAGGGTTGTTAGAAAGCGGGGTTTAATTTAGGATTAATGTTAGGATGAGACATATGAATATTATGTAGCAATAATCAGTTGTGTGTTTTAGCTCCCATTTTTGATTTAAAAAAAATGACAAGTATAATCAATCAATGCTAGCTGAACTCGAATGAAATATATGATAGGTGGGTTTTACATGCTGCTCTGCATTTTAAACATTGCCTATATTGTCCCTCAGAAGTATAAGACTTTTCCATTTAGTATATTTAAATTGATTTTTTTAGAGATTAACAGATCCAGGGTTTCCTCTGCCCATCTGATGGCTGATTTTTTTTTGTAGTATTGGCTGATCACTGATCCGATCCGCTTGATTTGCATCATATATTAAAGACCGACGACCTAGTGAGTACTAGTAGGCATTGCATGGTGGTTCAAATTTAAAATTGTGGAATTGGCCGACGATGGATTATAATTAATAAATGCGTGGTCCACATTTGCTAAACGTTAAGATGAGAATTTGGAGAATAAGGTTAACTTTTTGAGGAACTCTTATCTCCTGTTTCTACTTAAAACTGGTTAAAATATCCATTACTTTGTCCCTTTCTTTCATTCAATACAAATTTTTGCCGATTTTCGATTTTTTCCATTATTATGTTTGAATGGATCCATGTGTGGGAAAAATATGAATCCAAAAAATATAATGAGAAAAATGGGGGTGAATTTTCGCCCAATATTATTCGGTCTTGCTATGAGTTTAAAATATTGGGCTCAAAACTGCGTCTCGCCCAATATTTTTGCAACTCATAGCTAGACCAATTTAAATGGGTGAAAGCAATCCGATTTTATTACAACAACTCGACCCCACAATCCGATATCGATACATAAAATTGGTTAATCTCTAATGATTTACAAGAAATGTTAGTTTTTTGTGCTTGTTGCCTGATATTCTTCCATTCTTCTGTAATGTACACAAAAACAAAAACACCCAAGAGAATATTGGGACTTCAACTTGTATGGAACATATTGGACTAGAACTGAAGTGGGCATGAAATGAGTTGTGTGAATTTTGATCACCAGGGAAAAACAAAGCTGGAGGTTAGATCTTATCAAAAAACCATGGTGGCGTCTGCAATTTGAGAGCCCCCCAATGGAGAAACCAAAGAAGAAGAAACACCAACCCAAATCACATGTAGGTCGAGAGCCTGACTCTAAAGGCCAATGTTAACTTGTGAAGTTTCAAACAGGCTCTATTATGGAGTTATTTTTGATTTTATAATCTCCCAAGGTTTTTGACTCATTGAATGTGTTACTATGTGTAAGGTTGGAATCAAATTTCACACGTGCACTTTTATCACTGTCATTTGTTTTAAATTCGCTTTTTTCGAGTTCTATTAGACTTAAGGGGCCTACACAAAAAAATAAACATTTTTGAATGTTCTTAATTCTCGCTTGTTCAGAAGTGTGCGAAAGCGCGAAAATTAAGTAGCATGAATATTTCACACAATAATGGTTTTGAGCCGTATTAAATAATATTAGTAAACAACTAAGCCCCATTGTGTGCCCTGCGTGGGATATCCCTGGCATGCTAAATTTCTGTATGTTGAGTCAGTCTGAGGTTTGATGCCAAATTGTGAGGTGAGTCC
Source organism: Ophioderma brevispina (assembly GCA_023653785.1). Taxonomy (NCBI): domain Eukaryota; kingdom Metazoa; phylum Echinodermata; class Ophiuroidea; order Amphilepidida; family Ophiodermatidae; genus Ophioderma; species Ophioderma brevispina. Next base: position 8,932 of record JAMKCH010023764.1, read on the forward strand.
CCCCAGCACATCTGTGCCATATATAGCTACCATAGGCTCATCTACAGGGACAAAGTTCATTAAATCTGTACATGTACATACACTAACGTGAACGACCGTGTGCATTCTGGGTATCATCAATATAGGCCCTAACCCAAAAACTAGTTATGTTAAAAAAATGGGTGTTTGGTATGCCTTTTGATTTCAATGTGAATTAAATAATGATAACACAATAAATGAAGCTAATTCTTTCTGAGGTTATAATGTATTTATAGAGACACAAGGAGATTTTTTGATGATACAAATTTCTCCAATTTGGCAGAAGTTTTGAATGGTTTGTAGAACACCTACCCGAGAATGTTTGGAATGTTTTAATAAAAACAAAAACGGAAAAGAATCCAAGTCATAATATTTTGAACTTGGTTTGCTGTCCCAATCAGCCGATGTCTTTAATTTTCTGGTTCATTACAAGATAAATACAAGCATTTTTTATTACATAAAGACGGCGTTTTGGGCTTTTCAATGCAGTTATGATTTAATACATTTAGAAAGACCCTTCAGCTTCTACTTCCTAACTTCAGGTAATACATGTCCTTTTGAGGCTAGTTTTTGAGAAATGTTTACGTTGTAAGAACGCCTTTTCTAGCATACACCGAGCATGTTTAACATCACAATGCCTCCATACAGTACACGTCTCCATCTACTCCAGTTTTGAGACCTATATCTTTATGCATCTTTAAGCATTTCTTAACCCAAAATTTTATTTGTTTTTTTTTTTTAACCAAGCCCATCTCAAAGCAGCCTCTTTTCTCCACATCTTAGATCATGTCTGCATGTCTGCTTGAACTGTGCCATGGCAATGAACACTTCATTGCTCACATGATTGTATTCTCAGCATATACTGGTTAGCATGTTACACCCCACCATGTTTTTATCCTAGAGCTTGCCTTTTGGTGAACCAGACTTCTGTATGGGAGAGGGAGTGGTTATAAAATTGGTAGGCCCTCCCACATTATGTTGTTGCCAACCATATGAATTGTGCATCATATGAGTGTAGTTTCAGTTTGGTTACTCATCAAGAAGAGGACGCTGACTTTTTGTTAGCTATAACCATCTGAACTGTTGCCTAATTAAGCTCTATGCCTGTATGTGTGCCTACACTTCCTCACATCCCAATTCGTTTTTGTCTTTTCAGTCTGTAGATGCAGCATGATTCAAACATTTTCACATAATATCAAAGGCACCATCAGAATAAACTAAAATTGTGGAACAACCTTTCCTCTTGTGATATCTATGAACCATAACGCAAAATGAGGTGCTAGGTAAAGGACTATGAATTTACCTTAGCTTTTGTAATGTTAGCAATAAAGATCAAAAGATTTAGGATTCAAACATGTTACAAGAGTGGTTCATCACAAATCACAGCGATGGCATCCATGTGGTCTTTAATTTTTATCCTGCGGGGGTGGCCTAAAATATGCAGAAGCATCGGATTCAGAGAAATGTTGATGAACCACCGTGTAACATGTTTGAATCCCTTTCAACACTGAAAATTCCTAATGAAAACTGTATTATATTGTTTCTAGAGAACATAAGTATTCCACTATAATACTAAAATTTTCCCAGTTCAACTGAAATCTTCCTCATCACCATATTAGGCAAAATCTAAAATCAACTTAGTTTTTGGCAGTTTGGTTGCTTTGTCTTTTTGCACCTGTGCCCTTGCGCATCTCAGAGATCTTAAAGTGACGAACAGTGCGGTTTTGACTTAAGCATATTGCGTAATTCACTTCCGTGACCACTGCGCCGGGTGTAACACGCTAATTTGCATATCAACTCTTGGTAGAAAACAAAATCAACACTGGTACGCTCCTGTAACAAGGAGATACGGGTAATTGTTGAAATAGGCACAAATAAAAAACAAAACAAAGGATAAAATAGGCTCTGATCTAAACTATTGAAACACTATCAAAACCAACAAAGATGCTGTAAAAGGACTGCTATGTATGTCACTACAGGAGGTCCATTGGAGATGTAATCATAGTATCACAGGTCTCCCTGGAGGGTCAGGAGGTTTGTGGTAGGAGGCTGGTTTATGGCCCTTTCCCTGTCGTTGTCTTGGTACTCCCTGGTCACGTGGGAGTGTCAAGGGGTCCTGGGGTTGAGATCAGTTATCACAAGTCCTTCCTGCAGGGGGTCTAGAGCTATCTGTGTTTGTCCAGTGCTCAGCTACCTTTTTTCTTGTTACAATTCTGTGTTGTGACACCTGGGCACACTGGAACAGTGGGGGGTGGAAGTGTCAATGACATTTTTCTTGTCACATACCTACGATATTGAACATTGCTTCTCTTAAATTGACAAAAGGAAATATTCAAACAATTCTTGGCAACCTGATACTCCTGTAGGAGACCAGTGTCCAAGAATGTGGACTCCAGAGGATAAACCCAACCCACACTTTCAAAATTGGCCAGCAAAATTTCCGGTTGAAATTGTTACATGCGTTGGAATTAGTCAAAGTGTTGCTTGTAATTGCTTGCTGGGCAACCGTTCCATCACAAAATTAATCACTTTTAAATGACCTGGGGGGGGGAAAAAATAATACTATTAATAATTTGCAAATTGAAGAAATGACAGATACACTAACTTTAAGTTCTAAGCAGTGTCATGATGCTAAGCAGGGTCTGGAATCTTCAGCAATAGCGAAGCTATATGAGCTTGGTTGAAAAATAGACGTAGTGTTTAAGGTTCTATGGTTGAAATAAGGAGAAAAATTTAAATCCTCCTGGTTTTAATCAAAAACCGCATTAAATTCTCTTTTCCCATGATTCTTTGGAGATGTATCCTAATATACAAAATTTCAAATCCTAAGTGACATTGATTTATGGTATACAGTGGGGGCCCTTGCATGTCAAACTTTGAGTGGATCTCTCCCCAGAGTCTTATTACCTGTTATCATCCTATCACCCCATCCATACCATTCTTGTGGTAATGTGTCTCTCCTCCCATCTCAGTGTCAATTCACAAATGTTATGGATCCGATTCCAAACAGAAATTGTCATCCCAGATGACCTCAATGACCTAGTGACCCGACATGTTCACGGGAGGGGTCATGTGAGAGGCGTGGGAATGGGTGACGTCAAACACTGGATACATGCATGTTTGAATGAACTTTCACAGGATGTGTGAGACATCATCAGAGGACTTTTGGTTTGAGTGAAATTGGATTTTCTGATTAATTTTAAAATAAGAGCATATTTGGAGAGAGATGGTATGAAGACTGGCTGAGCTGGAAAACATCACATAACAGACAAACCATTTTTTTTTACGTCTGGTTTGTAAGTATGTTTGTACACATGTTGAATATCAGGTTGTCTCCCAAAAATAGTAACGATATTTAATGAAACTATTTAGGCATAGTGATGTCATAAAATATGAAAATGATGACCACTTTGGCAAGCAGTTGGCGTGAAGATTTAGAAGTAGGTATTTCTTTTATACGGACGCTCACAAAAAAAAGTTGAATTGAAATTATTTGATGTTTTTTTTTATTTACTGGAACAAATTTGGTCATGCCTCGATGAAAAATTTTGTGAAATAACTTAATTACAGTACCAACATATATCTGTTATTTATAGAAAAGCAGGATATGGACTGTGTTTACTCAGAACTTGTCAACATTAGTTTACAGGTTCTACAAGGATAAGCAGCGAATTTGCTGAAACATGCCGAAAAAAATCATAAAAATTCAGTTTTAGTATTTTTGAAATTATAGCATTGAATAACTCTCAAAAATACGCTGGAGCATAGTAGTGAGTGATGCCAAAAAAATTTTCTATTAATTCAATCAATGGTCAAACTTAGAAATATAACATAGGGCATTTGCTGGGACTTTGCTTAAAAAAAAAGGTAGTCATGTGCCCCCATACAAACATTTATTCCCCATGTACAAAACTAATCTCCCTGTTTCGGAAGTGTTCCAGAAACTTGTCGCCTCAGCACAAAGAAAAATGTTTCATTTGAAATGCTAGGTGGGAGGGCCATCCATGGGGTACGATTATGAAAGTATTTTACACAGTTGATGTTGTCTGGAGTTTCAGGATTTACTTTTTGGCTGCTGGTGTTTGGATAATTTAACAAACAATGTGGCCACTTTTTTTTCTTGAAGTTTTTATCCATGAAACTTGCAGGAACTGAAAACCAAGATGATTGTTTATTTAGACCCAGCTGGGATCTTGATGATGTGAGGATTTGAGAACGAATCTCAAGGTGGCTTATAGGCTGATTCAGTGGTTATTTCACATTTACACATAAACCAGAGGGTGTTTGGAATCATCCCACAATGCATTGCAATGTGCCTTACTGTACTGTACAAAACTTTATGTCAGTACTTAGGGATAAACAAGTGTTCCAAAGTTCAAGAACTACAGGATATGTCATAATCATGCTTAACCAATTCCCTAAGTACTATGTTGGGGCGAAAATGGCATAGAAGTCAGGATTTTTAGTGTTTAGAATAGGATTTTGTGGGATCACATGACCCTGTTGAGGTTGAATTCCAAAAACTGGTGCATTGTGGGATGGACTCACTACACCCTCTGCAAAAACTATCCCCCATCACTGTAACATGACCCAATTCTTTGTTATTAAATGATTTTGTTAGAGGTGATGTTTCCAAATTGAGACATTATACATTTAGGAGATTTCAGTTAACAGTTTTCCCTGAAAAATGTCGAGAATTCTTATTTTTGCACCTATGTAAAACTTTCTATCAGAAAGTCCCCATCTGAGAATTATTGTTGTGGTAAAAAAATTGTGATATAGGCTATCCAATTTCCTGTGGAGTAAATAGAATTCAGCCTCTGTATAATATTGAAATATAAGCAGATAAATATACATTGTATTGCAGAAAATTTGCAAAATATGGTATGGCCTGATTTTTTTTTTTTAAGTGGGGGAGGGGCAAGTGGACCCATGCTAATTAAAAAAAAAAAAAAAAAAACAGCTAAGAACCCTCCAGGGCACCAGGGTCTACGGCGTATGAAAAAAATGGGTAGGCCATGTGACCATTAAAAGCCGAATTTGACGATATAAGGAATGAAATTCCAAAAAAAAAAAACTGAAGCTCAGATTCATGAACTAATTGCTACTTGGCCAAGATGTTGTATGTTTACAGGACTTTTCACTGTGTACCACCATTAGTACAAATAACGTATTTCAGTAAAATGAAATGTATTTATTATAATGCTATAAGCAATATGGTGCTTAAAAAAGAACTATTATTTGTTTTCAAAACATCACACATAGGCTCATCAACTGGTTTGCGGTCAAACAGTTCAGATGATAATATTTAGATTAAAAACTGCTATTTTACACAGTTTGGGGTTAAATTCGTCAGCATAACCGTTCCAAAGTTGTCACTTCCCCAGGAGACTGGAGATGTGGACATAGGCTTGCTGGGAGGAGCGTCTTATGTAGTTGAATATGTACTACTAAGCCAGTGAAGGCACTGGGTACTTCCTATAAGGCCTAAAAAATTAAAACAAAAATTGGATTGTGTCCAAATCGACAACCCAATAAAATTTTAAGCCAAAGTGTCATTGTGAATTGGGTATTCGAAAAACTTTTTAAACCCTAACACCAATCTGTTTTCTATATAACTCATACATAGTTCTAGTAATTAAAATCATTTAATGGTTATTTGTTGCACGTGACTATTCAATAGTACCATCATCTCAATGGTCTACCAAATAACTATTAAGACGTTGATAGTTTTTACTATCATAGCCTCTATTTCCACCCCGCACGATTACGTTAAACATGCCATGCGTGTACAGTATTAGCGATAAACGACAGTCTGATGAAGAGAGTGTTAGCAACGTAATTTCGTATTTTAATCTCCCGTTCGCTACATGTACACGCATATAGCAATGTATGCCCCCCCGCCCCACCTGTGCCAATCCGAAGCGATGACTACGATGATGAAAAAGTTTTTCCTTGCAGACGATAACATGGCGTCCACGGCAGCGACTCCTCGAGTTGCGCTAGTAAATGATCAGATCTGGTGGAATTTATTTAATTGACGAGGCCGATTCAAAAAACGCAAAGCGTCAAATTAAATACGCTGTCAAGATTCTGTCAGACTATGCTGTAGCCACGGGGAGCAGCCTGGATACTGTAGCTGGCTATACGGTGGATGGTGATCTGAATGCGTACTTGAGCAAATTCTATGCGGGGCTTCGCAAAATGGACGGAACATTGTATTCAAAGAAATCAATGCAAGGTATAAGATTCGGAGACTGCAACGCACTTTCAAGCTATTCAGGTTGGACTTTGGTCAAAGACACAGACTTAAAGCAACCGTGGTTAAAGTCTCAAGCAGTAGTTTCCCTAGTTAAGTTGAAGAAGGAAGGTCTTGGTAGTGTGAAGCACAGAGTGCCATCTCACAGGAAGATTTTTCTCAATCCAAGGATCTCTTGTACTTGAACATGGATACTACTAGAGGATTGCACACAAGTGTCATTGACAATTATGATGTTTTTATGCAATTGCGGGCAAGAAAATCTGCGTTCAATGACGTCAGCAGATTTAGTGTAGAAGTGGACGGCGAGGGATCAACTTACATAAAGCGCCGCGATCAGACCAAGAATAATCGCGAGGACGACGTGATGAAGCAGGGAGGAATGGTAGGATGTATGCAGTTCCAGGTGATAAGCAATGTCCAGTTGAATCATTTCTGAAATACAGCTCAAAGTTGCATCCAGGGTGCCCAGCTTTTTGGCAAACACCAGGGACAAAAAGCACCATAGGAGATGAGCCGTGGTATTGCAATGGGCCAGTTGGCCAGAATACCCTCGCCAAGAAAGTGAAAGTTATTTCTACCAGCGCAGGATGTTCTAAGATCTACACCAACCATTGTTTGCGAGCAACCTGTGTCACCCTACTGGACAGAAGTGGCTTTGAGAATCGTTACATATGTCGGTGAGGGGGCACCCTATGAGCAAGTATGAGCATTATAGTAAGACGAGTGATGGTAAACTGCGGTGAGATGTCCGCCGAGAGCTCTAGCCCGCCAAAGTAAAGGAAGTAATGCCGTCGGCTAGCACAGTAAGTAGCCCTACACATTCAACCAATATTCCAGGACCAAGCACCGCCACCACTAAGCCAGGCCGACCGAGTCTACGGCAAATCAGGAACTTACTGCAGGCCTACCTGATGATCCAACCATGATGGAGATCTATTGACCCTTTCACAGCAAGATGAGATCATACGTGACCTTACCAATTCACCACCCATCGTTGGCAGAGATTTAAATTTGGGGTGTTAAATACCACCAGTAAGCCGCGACGTTCAATTTCCCAATGGGATGGTGCATATGCACAACATATAGTTGATTTCAAAACTGGCAGAATATTAACTGTATTATGCGTTACCTTATAACTTTTTGACTTATTGAGGCTGCTTTTTGAACTTATTATGTTTGAGAAAGATTGATGTTGGCGTTACACTTACATGTCTGTTGAAATTTTATAATCGGATTGTGAATTAAACTGGATTCTGGAACTTGATTCTTTGAACTTGAACTCTATTGAATGCCTGGAAATATCACCTAGTTTATGGTCTACCAAAAGGTAAGTACGCTTTTGCTTCTTTGAAAAATCAGAGAACTTGTCATTTCGTTTCATAGGCTAGGCCCTGTAGCTCCAGATGGCCTAGGCTATAGATGCTATATAATTATTAAATGACCAAAATCTATTGTATGAGTTATATAAAACAAATATTAACTGACTTTTATTCGGGTGATGGTAAAAATATGATCACTCGGTGAAAAGATGGATTGTTCCATTTCACTCGCTGCGGCTCGTGAAATGGAACAATTCCATCTTTCCCTCGTGATCATATTTTACCATTCACACATAGTAGTTATATTTTATAAGCTATTCTGAGGAGGAACTGAATTAATGAAGGAGTAGGGTAAGAAAAAGTCACAAATTTGGGTGGACCAAAACCCAGAGCACTTCGGGCCCCAGTTCCCCCATGACCCCGGGCTACCATGCTACGACGGTGTCGCTGGCGTCCCGCCTGCCGGCCAGCGATTCCGTGCCCACAATGTGTCTTAGTTTGATGACATTGTGAGATTGGTTGTTTAGGGTTAATTACACATTGGAACCAATTTTTTAAAACATGTATATCCGTAGTAATACAAAAGTAATACTACATGAGATATCTGAGATAGAAAGTAGGGGAACTTGTAAAATAATAATTTGGCATGAAGTGGGAAAAAATCTGTCTGACCAACCCTACTCCTTGAAAGTTGGCAAACAAACAATCAATTGCTATTGGCCTAATAAGTTATTGGATTGCAACTTGGTATTTTTTTTATCAATTTCTAATGGAGACACTGAGAAGTAATATGTGTGCTCTACACTGTACTTTTCAGAGGAAATTATGATTGGAAAAAGGATCAAATCTTGCGTTTGTGTGAACTTTGAGCATGTTCCGTATTTCAAACTTGACATGTTAATTAATTTGTCTATTTTTGGCCTTAACTTAAAGGTGATTAGGTGAATATGATACTCCACTTTTCTGCACTGTGCCCCCTTCCGGGGATGAAACACAAGATAAGGCTGTCTTGAGAACTTAAGCCGTTTCCTAGAATTTTGCAGGTTCAGCATACTTGCATTGATGTCTGGTGTTACTGTTCGTGTATTTTTAATTTAAACAAAAAAACAAAAAAACCGAAAATTAAAAATTTTTCTAAAATTGAATTATGACCTCTTGTCTTTGTTAACAATTTTGCTCTTTATTCCGTTGGCATCTGTGAAAGCTATTTTGAGGTCAATAGATTAAAGTGACAGGAGAGATTTTTTGAGAATACAAATCTCATAAATTGCCACTTGATTCAATTGTATAGACACTACCAAGAACATTTCAAAGGTCTGTATGGACAAAACCAGTACAAAAGAAAACTCAAACTTTGTTTTTTGAACTTGTCTTAAATGCAGTGTAATCATCCAGATAGACAAATATGCTTGATTTTCTGTAATGCACACGGAAATACTAATCATCTTTTTACATAACGACGATATATTCAGTTAAAATGAAAGATTATTTATATATGCCTCTATAAGCAAGATGGTGCTAAAAAAGAACTTATTATTTGTTTTCAAAAAACATTCACACATAGGCTTCATCCACTGGTTTGCGGGGGGTTCAAATCAAAAAGTAGGGGGCAGATGATAATATTTAGATAAAACTGCTTATTTTTACACAGTTGTGGTAAAGTTCCTTCAGCATAAACCGTCCCAAAAGTTGTCACTTCCACATTGAGACTGAGAGTGTGACATAGGCCTGATGAGGAGTTTTATTGTAGCTTGAATCTGTACTACTAAGCCAGTGAAGGCAAGGGGTACTTACTATAAGGCCTAAAAAATAAAAACAAAAAAAATGGATTGTGTCCAAATCGATAAAACCCAAATTCAAATTTTAAGCAAAGTGTTATGTTCATTGTGAATTGGGTATCGTTAAAAAAGCTTTAAAACCTAACACCACTATCTGTTTTTATATAACTCATACATAGATTATAGTCATTAATTGGTTTATTGTGCACGTGACTATTCAATAGTGTACCATTTTCCTATCAAGGTCTACCAAATAACTATTAATGCGTTGATAGTTTTACTATCATTATGCCTCTATTTTCCAACACGCACGATTTACGTTTAAACATGCCCATGCGTTGTACAGTATGAGCGACCAAAACGAAGTCGGTCTGATGAAGCAGGTGTTAGCACGTTATTTTCGTATTTTCATCCTCCCGTTCGCTCCAACGGTGACAAACGCTCCTATAGCATGTAGGGAAAAACTGTGAATCCGAAGCAGTAGAAGTGAATACGATGCTGAATGCAAAAAGGTTTCCTTGTTGCAGACGATAACATTGGCGTCCACTGAAGCGAACACCTCTCGATTTGCGCTAGAAACTGAATAGATCTTGTGGATTTAATTGACGAGGCCGATTCAAAAAAACACCCCAAAGCGTAACTTATTAAATTACCGCTCAAGATTATGTCAGATTATGCTGTAGCCACGGGGAGGGGAGAGCCTGCTATAATGTAGAGGCTATAATCGGTTGCTGGTGATCTGAATGCGTTACTTGAGCCAAATTTACGCGGTGGCGGCTTCGCAAAATGGACGGAACATTGTTTTCAAAAGAAATCAATGCAAGGTATAAGATTCGGACTGATGCAACGCAACTTTCAAGTATTCAGGGTTGGGATTTGGTCAAAGACACAGGACTTCAAGCAAAGTGGTAAAGTCTCAAGGCCCAGTTCTAGTTAAGTTGAAGAAGGAAAGTCTTGGTAGTGTGAAGCATAAGAGTGCCATCTCACAGGCAGATTTTTTTCTAATCCAAGGATCCCTGTACGAACATGGATACTCTAGAGGATTGCAGAACAAAAGTGTTCATTGACATTATGGATGTTTTTATGCAATCGAGGGCTTAAGAAAATCTGCGTCAAGACCCGCCAGCAATTTAGTGGAGAAGTGGGACGGCGAGGGAATCACTTACAATTAAGCCGCCCGCGATCAACTGACCAAGAATATCGCGGAGGACGACGATGAATGCAGGGGGAGGTCAGGCTGTATGCAGTTCCAGGTGATAAGCAATGTCAAGTTGAACATTTCCTGAAATACAGCTCAAAGGTTTTGCATCCAGGTTGTCCAGCTTTTTGGCAAAAACACCAAAGGCAAAAAAAAGGCACCAATAGGAGAGAGCAGTGGCATTGCAATGGGCCAGTTGGACAGAATACCCTCGCCAAGAAAGTGAAAGTTATTTCTACCAGGCAGGATGTTCTAAGATCTACACCAACCATTGTTTGAGCGCAAACCTGTGTCACCCTACTGGAGAGAAGTGGGCTTGGAGAATCGTGACATTATGGTGGTGAAGTGGGGCCACCATAGTGAGGGGGGGGGGAAAACGCAGAGTATGAGCATTATAGTAGACGAGGTGATGGTACAAGGTACGTGAGATGTCCGGAGATAGAGCCCGCAAAAGTTAAGTAGTAATGCCGTCGGCTTCAGCACAGTAAGTAGCCCTACACCTTCAACCAATATTCCAGGACCAAGCACCGCCACCACTAAGCCTAGGCCTACTGAGTCTACGGCAAATCAGGAACTTCCTGCAGGCCATACCGATGTCCAACCGGCTGGGATTATTGACACTTTTTTGTTCACAGCAAGATGACGATAATACGTGGACCTTCCAAATTCACCCACCCATCTTGGCGAGATTTAAAATTTTGGGTTGTTAAATCCACCAGAGCCACGCCGCGACGATTCAATTTTCAAATTGTGTTGTGCATATGCAAAACAGTAGTTGGAGTCCAAAAATCCTGGCAGAATTCTCAGAATTCTTCAACTGTATTATGCGTTAAACCTATAAACTTTTGACTTATTTGAGCTGCTTTTGAACTTATCCGTTTGAGACAAAGATTGAGTGGGTACACTAAATGTTTGTTGAAATTGTACAATTCGGATTTTGAAATTACTTAATTAAACTGGATTCTGGAATTTGTGAGTTCTTTGAAATTGTAACACTCTACTTGAATGCTGGAATATCACCTCGTTATGGTCTACAAAAAGGTTTTAAGTACGCTTTTGCTTTCTTTTGAAAAATCATAGAACTTGTCATTCTTTTCAGAGGCCTAGGCACTGTAGCTCCAGGCCAGGCTAGATATGCATATAATTATTAAATGGGACCAGAATCGATTGTATGAGTTTATATTAAAACAAATATTAACTGGACTTTTATTCGTGTGATGGTAAAAATATGATCCACCTCGGTTGAAAGAGGATTGTTCCATTTCACTCGCCATGCGGCTCGTGACACTGGAACAATCCAGCTTTCACCTCTATCATATTTTTACCATCCAAAATCATAGTCCCGTTAATATTTGTATACTAGCACTATCTCTTGCGGAGGAATGAAATAATGAAGGAAGAGGTAAAGAAAGAAAAGTCACCCAAAATTTGGGGTCGGGGGACTCAAACCCCCAGAGGCACTTCGGCCCCAGTCAAATGACACGGGATACCATTGCTACGACCGGGTTTGACGAGGGGGGGGGGGGGGGTGGATGGCACCCGGCCAGCGATTCCATGCCATATGTGTCTCCGGTTGAGGAATTTGTGAGATTGTTGTTCTTTGTCTTAGGGTTAATTTACACATTGGAAACCAACATTTAAAAAAATGTATATCCAGTAATAACAAAAGTAATACTACATGAGTTATATCTGAGATTATGAAGTAGGATACTTTGTAAATAAATAATTTGGCACATGAAGTGGAGAAAAAAATCTGTCTGACCAACCCTACTCTTGAAAGTGGGCAAAACAAACAATAAATTGCTATTGGCCTAATAAGGGTTCATTGGATTGCAACGTGTGTTAGTGATCAATTTCTAAGGAGACACTGAGAAGTAATAGGTGGCTCTAACGTCAATCTTTTCAGAGGAAATTATGAATTGGAAAGGAGCAAATCGTCGGCTGTTCTTGTTGAATTGGAGCAGTTCCTTAATTTCAATTGACTGTATAATTTTGTTGTCTATTTTTGGCCTTAACTTAAAAGGTTGCATATGTGATATGATATATCCCTTTTCTTGAATGTGTTCAGTAGATCACACAAGATAAGCTTGTTGAGAACTTAAGCAGTTTCCCTGAGAATTTGCAGGTTTGCAGCATACGTGCATGATGTAGGTGTACCTTGTTCGAGGGATTTTACTAGAATTCTGGGAAATTAGGGGAAACTTCTGATTTTCTAAAATTGAATTATGACCTTGTCTTTTGGTACACAATTTTTCATATTCCGTGGCCTGTGGCGAACGCTTGAGGTCAATAATTTTTAAAGTGCAGGAGGAGATCTTTTTGAGAATACAAAAATTTCTCATAATACATTGCACTTGATCATTTAGACCACTACAAAGAACATTTCCAAAGGTGTATTGGAAACACAAGTACAAAAGAAAAACCTCAAACTTTGTTTTTGAAAACTTAAACGGCTATTGTACTCATCCCTATAGAAAAAATATGCTTTGATTCTCCTGTCATGCACAACAGAAAAATTACTAAATCATCTTTTTACATAAAGGACGATATATTGAGGCTTATTCACTTCAGGGTGACTAATGCATTGGTAACATTCCCAAATATGAAAGAAACCCGGGGGTTTTCAACAAAAAAAATGTGGGGGGGGGGGGGCGTTTTCTGGAAATGTCCTCATGTCTCGTAACTAAAAATTACCAGTTTTCATCGCCGGCTCCATCATTGGCTTTCAATCCTCGCCGGGTCCACTGAACTGTTCAATTCGGCCCCCCACCGGGTCTTCTAGGATGCAACAACCTGGCGGGCCACATTAAGGGCTCATGGTGTCAAGCCCGCCGTCAGTTATTCAATTAGAGTGCCTTATTTCCACCCAATGTCCCTTCCTACGAACTCTTAAGCCCTACTTTCATGCCTTCCTCCCCCGTAGCGTAATCTATCTTCCAACGTCCTCCCCCCCCCGCCACCCCATAGCCTATCACTGTTCTGCAGTGCCCCGTACGTTTTATCTTGCCCTGGTCGGTCATATTAAGCACCCTCCGCGGTTTTTCCCCCCCACGCGCCTCTCCATGTTGTTTAGTGGTTATGATAGGGCGGTTTGAGTACGGTAATCTTTGATTGCATATTTAAAGAAAATTAAAAAGTAACACTGAAGACAAAATCACATTTCAGTGCTCCCCTAACCACATTGGTTTTTTTTTTATGTGTGATGTGTGTGGACTCCCTCCTTTTATATATTTTGAAAGCCTTCTAAACATAACCCTCTGTCTGTGTTAGCCCAAAAGTACCAAGGAGAGAGAAAGGGGGAGGAAAAAGGGAGAAACCAGGTGAACAACCCCCCATTGTCCCCTACCCCCCATCGAGAATTGTTTGTCTTTTGGTAGGTTCCCGCGTGCGGCGGGATCATTAATCCGCGTGCCCGTCGGCCCCTCGCACCGTCTAATCTTATGGATCTATGTACCTAGCCATGTTCCCCTACGTCCCTTTCCACCCATAGTATTGTAACCCACTTGTCCCATGTCCCTTAGGGCTGATACTGCCTTACTCGCCCATCCGTATTTTGGGTATTCTTCTAGTGCATTTTTTTTTTAATGTTTTTAGGTTTTTTTCTTTGTTTTAGGTTTTTGTGTTTTTGTGGGTTTTTGGGGTTTTAATTTTATGGTCTAAATCTTCACTAGACATTGGTCCGCCCCCTATGTTACCTCAAAAATGAACTGAAAATCTGCTCATTTGGTGGCCCTTGCATATGCAAAAACCCGAGGACGCTTTTAACCAAGGTCGGCATTTCACACAAACAGAAGATTAAATAATTGATCTTTCTTAGCCTCGTGACGAGGAAAGTCGCCCACTAACCATATGGCAGGCCTTTATCCTCCGCGTCCTATTTTGGGTGATTCCTTCGGTGATTCCAAATTTTTTGTTTTAAATTTTTTCCCAACAACCACCCATGGGGTCCCTTGGGCTGACCAATTTTGCAGAAAATGACTTTTGACCCATTAAAAATTCAGAGATTCTTTATTTTGTGGGCCTCGGACATACATAAATTAATAAATCCCTTATGGGTTTTCGCGTATCTGGTGTCGATAAACCCGATCCCTGCCCTGACAGTCTATCCTATGGGTTAGCCTCACTACTCGATAAACCATCCGATCAACCCATTGCAACGCCTCCCGATGAATGTTTACGGCTTCCACGACCTCCTCACTTATTACCCTAACTATTGAATGCTTTTGCATTCAGAATTCTCTATAAATTTGCACTAATCCACCCCCTTTTTCCTGACTAACCTGCATACCTACTTTTTACATTTTTATTATTGCCACTCGAATCTTGTTAACATATGCGGCTTCAACTAATTGTCGGGTTTTAACCACTTTGAAAAATTGCAACCATTTCTCGGAATTTTATTTTTATCCTGTGCCCGGAATTGCATTCTTCCGAAATTCTAAATATTACAACCAGACTTAAGTGCGTCCTTGGGGCACGGCTAGACTGTTTACAAATTGCATCTCGTTCTGCCTAATTTCTGCTTCTCCACATCTCGGTTTCCCTACTTATTCTTGTTCTCATTTTTTGGCTGTCAATCCCCTTCTTAGTCTATGTCTCCTACCTACCCTGCTTCTAGCTACTTATCCAGCCCCCTGTGTTAATCTACACTTTCCCCCCTTTTCTCTCAATTTTTCTTCAGTTTCAATACTTTAACTGTCTGCCCTGTTGGTATATAAGCCCCGTTTCAGTTTGGACTGGTCTCCTGACCAAAAGTAACCAAAAAATCACTCTACCATACCCGGCCCTCTCTTTCCCCCTAGAACAAAAGCGGTTTGGCTCTCAACAGGTAACCATTCTCCGTGACTTCAGGCCCCCTTTAGTTTTATTCCCATTTTGGTTCACTAGCACTTTTCCTGCAGACGGACGGGCAATAAGTTCTCTATTCCACCCCAAAAAACCCCCCTTTGCAAGTTGATTTCCGACTTGGGCTTTTGTCGTTATGAGTCCAAATTTCTTTGTTTCCCAGGTTTGACACAGTAGTGTTCCAACGGGGACTGTTGAAGGGCTGGCGGGGGAAGCGATATGTTGAAACAGACATTTTTTATTACACGCCTAAGGGCGTGACCAAAGACGACCCTCCTTTCCCTTCCCCCCCCCTTTCCCTTCCCTTTTTTTCCATTTCCCATCTAGGGCGAAAAGAGACGTGAGAAGGACGAGATGAGGATAGACAGGAATGACAAGACGCGTCGAGATAGGAGAGAGTGAGGAGGGAAGAGGGAAATAGAGCCGCAGTCCAGCGCCCCCGCGGCGGGCGACGCGCCGCCTGGCCGCGCGAGGAGCAAGAGGCACCGCCGGGCGAGGAGAAAGCAGCCCGGGAAGAGAGGAGACGGGGAGGCCGGGGCCCTGAGAGGGGGCTTTTTTCCCTTTTTCTTTTTCCCCCCCCTTTCCGAAATTTTCACGTAATATGTGGTACACATGGATTACTAAGGCATAAATGGTCACCCGATTGATATAAACCATATATCACAACTGTTTTTGACGGTTTAGTCGTTTGCTCGGGGACGTAGGTCGCCGTTGTGGATCACGACCCAACTGCACCTTTAATTAATTCATAATTAATATATAGATTTAAATTATAGCGCCCAATTGCAGGTGCCTCTGGCGCTTTACAACTTTTCAGAAAAAAAAATAACTACAAATGGAACTTTTACTATCATTTTAAAAAAAAAAACCATGGTTTACATATGTAAAACTAATAACTACTGTAAAAAATACACACATTATATACTTTGAAAAAGCTATTTGGACATAAAATATTATCAAAATATACCAAAAATGTTCATACAAAATTGTGGTAAATAAAAACTGTCCAGAATGGGACCGCATCATGACAGAAGTAAAAAGAATATTAACAATGCGCAGAATTGGGACAGGAAAAGCGTTCAGGAGAGGAGAAGTTACGAAGTAAAGTACTAGCACTCTCAGCAAGATCTTCGGCATCTTGCTCCCATTGATGGCACATATTGGCGGGTTTATTGCAACACCCAATGACAAGATTTTTGGGAGGGGGTAGCCTGCGGGCTACCCGCTCTATTCGCTCGGGTTTTGCATACTTTTCAAATAGCAGGTGTTGCAGAAAATATTGTGCATATATCCTCTAAAATCGACATGTGTGATAGTTTATTGAAAATTTTGTGGCAATTTGAAGTCATCATGGATATGTAATCAATAAGATGCCCAGCGAACGAAAAACCTGAAGTACATTTTACAAAAAAGATTCTAGTGTTAAAAAGAGTAGAAATACAAGGCAATATCAGCGAAGTTTTTCCTGAGAAAATTTTACAGTGAGGTGCTGGTTACGCGTCGTTAAATCGTTATGATTGCAATGAATTAATGGATGCTTAAACGTTGGGCACCACATTGTAGCAAGTCGTGGGCGTGGCGATTTGGCGATGAATCAATAATAATAAATAACCAAATTCCTTTAAAAAGGAGAAAGGGTGGAATCAAGAGGAATACCTTGTAATTGGTATGTGAAGGTATAGTAAGATGATATATTGCTTTATGTTGTAATGCTTGAGCCATCAGTGCATTGAATGAACGGTGCTTAAAAGTTTTGCACCCCACATGTAGCAAGTCGTGGGAGATATCAAAATAATAAATAAAAATTCCTTTTTTAAAAAGGAAAATTTTGTATTTTTAACGTGCAATATATCCATGTAATTGGTTTGCGAAGGTCGTACGTAAGATTGATTATATTGCTTTATTTTGTCATGCTTGAGTCAACGGTTCAGATGATTAAAAATTATCTTCTTTAAAATAATTATAATTTCTTTTGGTAAATCAAGGGGACTATGATGTGGATCACAAAATGCCCCATTTAAGAATGTTTTCCTTTTGATGTTATGAATAAAACAACGTTTTTTCAAAATCTTCACTATCCAAAGGTGGATTGATTTAATTGCTATTATGTAAGTGAGGCCTCGAGGGAAACTGAGTTTTAGGATTTTTTGATTGGATAAGCAACGCTAATAATTACCGTTTTGCGGTTATATGGCATTTTTACGCTAAAATAAACTTAGATGATTTTTTGGATTTTGGATCACCCGGTGAAACCGTGATTTTTAATAAAACTCAGGCTGTTGTTTTCTACCTGCATGTCAAACATTTCCAGGTCCATAGGTCAGGGGGCCTTCAAAACGCCATAGTCGGACAGACAGATCTCAAATTTTAGTAGACTAGTGCATTTCCCCTGTGTTTGACCTTTACCTATGAGCACAATGTTAATAGAATGATATTGACGACCACCCCCAAGTAAATATTGTACTGATATGTAATATGTCATAAAGTAACGAATGTTATAAGTTTGTATATGAAATGAAATAAGTGGCAATGGCCCGTGGGTGAACATTTAAAACTTTGACAAATTAAGTCTTTGTGGGACAGGGTAACATTAGAAAAACTTTTAATTATGAAGTCATGGGGTGGACAATGTTGCGGAAAAGTGGGAGTTTACATTTTTTAAAGTGCTTTAAAATAATTATTTAAAACAAAATGTTGCGATCACGTTGGTACGTGTGGCGAAATACTATATACATCTTTTACGTCCGTCGGCATGCAAGATATCCAGAATTACTTCTTCTAGTTCTACTTGGTGAGTCTGCAGTGGTAAACATGGTGGTTGATAAGTATAGCGTTGATGTTTTCCCGGATGAATAAAGTGGATTATGTTGTATTTTGATTGGTCGCATTTTTCCTTTAAACAATCGTAAATGAATGCGTTAAATATTACGTTTTCATGTATACCCGGCTAAGTGTGTCCACAAAAATACACATAAGTCAACTTGCAAAAAACTCCCACAAAATGTCGTGTACTAATCCCTTCCCCTACCTTTAATGGCGCTATTTCCTTTGGACACGCCCTTTCCTTTTTAAAGGAATTTTTATTTTAATAGTTTAAAATCCACCGAAACAAAATGAAACGTATGCCAGAGTAGAGTAACTGCACAGTATTAAGCACATGCAAATGCAAGATGAAAAAAGATGAGTTTTGATTTGAGACTTTGGAAAAGGGAGACAAGAGGTGATAGCGAAGAGTGATAGAAAAAATGTTTCAATAATTTGAAAGCGGCAAACCGAAAAGCCCTTTCGCCGTATATTTGGTCGATTGATGAATCGCTTAAAAGTTCCCCCACATGATTACAACATTAACCTTTTCTTGTTTAAAAGGAAGGTCCATCACCAACATAATTTAATTCTAAAATTTTATGGAGCGGTAATTGTGGTTATTACAAAGCCTATTTTCGTTAACATAACACAAACCATATGTTAGCTTTTGTAGCAGCATAACAGGAAGGAAGTAAGTCAAAATATATTGAAGAGAGCCCGTCAGTTTGAGGATGTGAAAAATGGGGGTCGAGCTGAGGATGGGTGGTGCTCTTTAAGAGGATCAGGGTGGTCTTAGAGTGCATATGACTGCTGCCTGTTTCTAGTCCATAATAAATCCTCAATGCGGCGGACTGCAATTTGTCTTCACTTTTTAATGGCATTGCCCCCTCCTACTGTACATCTGGTCGGGAAATACCTCCCCAATAATATGAGGAAAAATCCCAGAAACAATATACTTCTCTAAATGTGTGAAAAGAGTGAAAAACCACTCTAAAAGAGTGAAATCTCACTCCAAAAAAGTGCCATCTGAGTGACGCATCTTTTAGATGAGATCCACTCAAAATAAGAGTGAACCAACTAACTTAGGAAAGAGTGAAACTGATAACTCCTTTTTCGAGGGAACTAGAACTTTCTAGAGTGTGATTCTTTCAGAATTTGTTTATTTGGTGAGTATATTGTATGTGTAGGTCATAATTCATAGATCGTGACATGACATGATGAGAATATTGTGGCGCATTATTGGCATGATTCAGTGAGCAATGCACGATTGTGGCATGTATGACGTGTAGAATGCCCGTGAATCATGCATGATTGTGCGTTTAGTACATTGTGTAAGCCTAGCACTGGCCGGGTGCTGGCGCAGACAGCTACCGTATCGTTACGAGGGATAATAAAGAAATATCATTCAATTGCTTCTCCACACTTTGGTCTGTAATTGCTATGAACTGTGACCGACAATACAATTATTACTCACCCGTGAAGATATCGATGATTTCTTCACTAATTCAACTTCGTTCAACCGCTTGCTGACGGTCTCACTTAACTCGTCCGCCATGTTGTTCGAAAAAATCACGCGATTTGACGGCGTTTCTGATTGGCTATTAGTTCACTCCGAACAAGAGTGAGCATTTTCTCCTCTTTTAGAGCTAAAAACCGGTCAGATAAGAGGTCAGAGTGGGCCTTCACCGAAGAAAGAAGGTGCGCATTGAGCCTCTGTAAGAGAGGAGTTCTGTTGAGTTGAGTTTTCTGTTAACCGCGAGTGAAGGTGTCGGGTGGCATTTTCTCGCTTCTTTTAGAGCTAAAAGCCACTCGATTAGAGTTAATTTAAATAACTCGAAATTCAGAGTGATTGTAACTCTTTCATTTTAAGAGAGTATTACATTTTAAACATCCAAGTTATTTATAATAAGTGAAAGTGATTGTAGTATATCGAGGGTTAGTGCAAGAAGGCCCCATCTGCAATAGCTGACTTTGCAGTTGTGTGTTATTAAGTGGTATACCTGCCAAATCAAAAACCACCCTGGCAGCTATTTGGCCGACGGGGCCTTTTTGCCTCCTAAACACTTGATATGTTAATTTCAAGGTGACTAATTTTGTATGCAGGACAAAACTTAAAGGTGTTGTTCCGATTTATGGGTATCATGTTCTCTATTGTATTAGAGCCCTGGCGGCACTTACACTTACACACCAGTATCATGGGGAAAAACAAAACTTGCAGTTTTTTTAGTAGCAGAGGTGATAATGCACCAGTGCAAGGCCCTATTCACTTACGGTGTGAATTGGTGGTTTACCATTAAACAGGCAGTTTTTTTGTCTGTATATTGGGAGAAAGAAATGGAATTGAAAGCTTAAATTTCGGACTTGCACTGGAAAAATAGTGGTACTTTTATCTGATAGCAAAAATTGATATACTTCAGGGTAAATCAGGGGGCTTCCAAAAAGGGGGACCAATGGTACAAGCCACCTTTAGACATGCACTGACCAGTATTCCCATAATTACACTTTAATACCTTACGATATACACCAGAAAAGGTTCCTCTGTTCATCAGTAAAGGACTGCATTCCCGTCATTGAACTTTGCTACAACAAAGATAATACTGTAGTGAAGTGGAAAAATTTCCGGTACAGATATTTTCACGGTTTTATCAATTTTTGAAAAAGCAGCGAGAATTAAATTCACGGTATTGACATCATCAATGCAATACAAATCTATTAGAATAGAAAAAAGTTATTTTCACAAGTTTTTTTTTGGCCATTTTTTATGTCACTCGCGCAAACTTCGTGTGAATTGTGGAAATAAAAAAACCTCGCGAAAATTTCCACTAATACAGGAGATCAAGTGTGCTGTCCAAACTATGAACTTTCAAGCTAGCAAGAAATAAAACTTCATTACTTGCCAGTCGTATGATCATTTAACTAAGAAAGGGTTTTATTCAGTAAAATCAATCGGTGTGCAATTCAATTGGGGATTACATCTGACATAGTGTATAATTGAAAAAAGGCTTTTTTAAAATCGGGAGGATCATCTCTGTCCGTAACTTTTAAATCTCAAATCCATCGGTGGTACATTGAACTATCGGTACTAGACGGGGGAGTTGTCTGGCTTTACTGAGGCCTTCAAAAACTCGAAGCCCCCTGTTTGAGCCCCGTTCTTGTTTATGTATTTAAAAGATAATGTTTGTGATATGGATTTCCAAGATGTTTTCACCTGTCTCTATTGTTTACCATTTGTGAGTTTAACACCCTCAAGCTTCTTGGCAGTGTTAGCGAGACCTTGATGGAGATGTTCCAATCGAGGAGCAGATGTAGGTCATCCAATGGGCATGACTTGCTCTCTCTGTATGTGGCTGTTTGTTTCCTAATTAACTTGGATTAATTAATTTTTCAGCAGCTATGAATTTGTCGTAAATCATGCAGCATTCAGCTCATTTGCACGCAGGTCACAAGACTGGATGAATTCATGATGGCAAATGTGACAGATTCTGCTGAAATGTGCCATTTTCAGTTTAATTACATGGTTTTGCTGTACATAGTTGTGTTCATTACTGTCACTCATCAGAATTTCAAGTTGAAATATTTGAGTGTCTTTTGTCTAAAACGCAACTTTTTTGCTGGTTGTCGTTAAATATTTTTTTATGTACTAGCTTTGTGCTCAGCATTATAAAATTAAAACTTTTATCTGTTGTCTTGCGATCCATTTTCTCAAGTCATTGTACTGATTGCCGTGGGAGAATTATTATAAAACTTGGATCTCTTACCTTTCTGAAATTTTGCCAAAGCAAATTGTTACCTCTGCCTTCTAACCCTAGCACAGCTAAATCTCACCAAAACTCACTGTCATATGGGCACGAAATCACTGGCCGGGCCAGCGACACCGCCTTAGCGTGCTATCCCGGGTAATGGGACTGGGGCCCGAAGGGCCCTGGGTTCGAATCCCACCCGAATTTGTGACTTTTCTTGTTCCCCTCTTCCCTCACTCCTTCAGTTCCTCCCGGGAGATAGGCTAGAAACCGACGTCAGGGTTAGGGTTAATAAATGTCTGTCATTGCCTTCCAAATTTACAGAAGTGAACACTGTGAATATAATAGTTCAAAAGTTTGAATTTTTCTTCTCTTAAAAAAATTCAAGTTTCAATTTTGGCAAATGTTCTTCTCGTAAAAAAATCATATTCAATTTCCAATTTTGGCAAGATGTTCCAAGACCTTACTGAAATCCTGGAGTAATAAATAATAGTTACTTTTTTGCTGAATTTTGATTTGAAATCAACACTAATCCAACATGTGGTGAACTTTGATAGTGTGGCTTTGAACCCTAATGGTTTCTAGGCCATATAGCATTAACTTTATCTGATCTGGATATTCCTGTAATTAAATACATTATGCATGCATGTTCTCTGGAGAGCAAGAGAAGATCATCTTTCAGCCCAAATATGGTAAGCAGGTTTAATTTGTGGAGTTTTCTTAATATGAGCAATGTGAAAAAAATGTCAAGAAAGCAGGTTAAATTCTGGACTAGTAGTGATTATTATTAAAATTAAATTTGAATACTTTAATTTATTTTGGAAAATATCATACCTTGGGAAAATAAGTTTTTTCAGTACTTAACAAAATTTCCTATTTATAACCAAACTTGGAATTTCTGGGTCTGGCTATCAGTCCAAGGGCAGGGAAGCCTGTTGAGAATATTGTGGTTGAAGCAGTGGGATCAGCCAATTATGTCACTATGACCAGAGTAGGATTCCAATTAACCAATCAGAAAAAAGCAGCTGGCATGGAATTTCATCAGAGAGTGGCTTTAATCAACCCCATAATACATTGCTGATGTGCCTTTAGTCCTCTACTCAATTAAAGGGGCTTTTTTGTGATCCACAACTTCGAACCCCCCAACTTACCTAAAAAATTGATTTCTATATCATCTAAACCATTAGCCATAGTAACCCATGTGTACCTAATCTAACGTGCACATTCGGTCGTATCTGTAAGAAATTCACAATTTTGTGGTTTTTGTCCGTAAACGGACAGAAATTACAGCCCAGTGGCCTTTAGAACCATGGGAAACAAGTAATTGCTTATAGCACAAAACCGCAAAATCGGGATCAACTCAAATTTTGTGAATAAGCTTTTCTCAGGGATATCTAGTGAACAATGAATAAAGCAGAAGAGGCTGGAATCACAAAATATACCTTTAAGGATAGTGGACTATGTTTAGAATGGTATAAAGGATTAAAAGTGCTGAAGAATTCTAAGAGTCACATGCCTTTTTAAGATCGTGTCTAAAATCATGTATTTCATTTTGTAGACTAAAAAAGCTTAAAACATGCACGGTTTGTGTGCGTTGGGTAAAGCCTCTGTGGCAGGGTTATGTCACATGACCTGATCAAGGTGTAATTGACAAAAAGTAGTGGATTATGGGATTGGTTCAAAACGTCCTTTGAAAATTTTACTTTCGTGACCATGATTCTGTTTTACTAGCTGTCTCAGGTTTCCCAAGAGTGGTCATGTCAAAAGTTATATGAGAAAAAAGCATGTGAACCTTTTGTTTGGTAACTATCCTTGAAAATGCTATGGTTTTAGGGAAATGGAGCCAGGAATCTCAATTAGGGTATTTTCTTTCACTTTAATTTATTCCATATCAGTGACATATATCAGTCTTCCACACTTTTATAAGGTCATATTAATTAAGAGTTTATCTCAAAGCCCTTCAGATTTTACAACTTAATGTGAATGCATATTACTCAGATTTACTTTATTTGAAAGTATAAGATAACAATCTATGAGTCTGGAGGCAAGATTAAAGGCAACATTTTTGGTTTGTGATGATGAGCTATCTGTACAAGACTCAAACAGCATAAAACCAAAATATACTATGGGACCAGGGTTTTGACATCCTGTCCAAATTTTACACAAAATTGTGTTGCAAAGATGTTTTCTCTTAAAAATCTAGTTTTTTTACACAGATCTGTGGAGAATGGGTATGTAGAGGGCCACAAAAACATACTAATATATCTTTGTAGGTCTATACAGCCTATAAGATTCCCACAGTTGATTTTTTTTCTGAATTTCTACGAGGGTAATAGTGCTGCATGTCCAGACTTCTATCGTTGTAAAAAATGTGTCACCAATGCTTAAATTGTTCTTAAAAAATAAAACAAGACAATTGCATGGTACAAACAGCAGTGTACAAGAACAGAAATTCATCAGATTTGTTCAATGCATAGGGGCCTATTTGTAGATCTGAAGCCCACTCGAACTATTCTTATCATTGGATGGATGGAAATAAAGTGACCAGGGTCATGATTAAGAATGAAAAGGGCATTGAAAATGACCAAACTTTCAATGAACTTATAATCTATATTTGATGAGACTCCTATCTTCCAGGAAAGTGTGTGTGGCATGAATTTCTATGTACATCTGGACAGAAAAATAGACGCACACTCTAAGAAGTGCCTCCCAGACAAAGCAGTCTAAGCCTTTAAGAATACCACTTAGGAAACACCCTTAACGTCCAAGTTCCGACAGGCTTGTCAATTAATGGAGTTTCGATTCCAGTAAGGGAAAGAGATGGAAGTGTACACAATTTACTGTACACCACAATCGAAAATAAAACAGAAAACCGACCTTGTTCGCCCTGTGACGTCATTTCAGTTGTGACACACCAGCCAGCAATGGCTTTTCTAGATATACCGTTTAGCTGCTGTTGGATTTATGTGGTGTCCTGCAGCTGGGGAAGCAATTCCAGTAATTATGGTAACTGGAAAGATGCACTTGCAATCGTGGGGTACTTTGAAAATATCTACCCATCACTTGTTGATTCTTGTACCAGTGCTGTGTGGATTCTCTGAAAGCTTTCAAAGAGTTAGTGCTCAGAGTAGAACTTTTGAAAATTTCTTACGGGGGTGGACGTGTTAGCGATTTGCTCGATAAAATTTTCCAGAAATTCACATTATGGTATTACAACATGCTGATAAGAATCTGAAAATAAA
The DNA here is from genome assembly GCA_023653785.1 of Ophioderma brevispina. Lineage (NCBI taxonomy): Eukaryota > Metazoa > Echinodermata > Ophiuroidea > Amphilepidida > Ophiodermatidae > Ophioderma > Ophioderma brevispina. The sequence continues at coordinate 34,139 of JAMKCH010023764.1, forward strand.
AAATGGGGGTCAACGACTGTGTTTTTGAGCTCTAGCCAAAACAAAAAAGGTATGTTGTTCACTTTTAACCAAGCAAGGTCTATGGGAAAAGTCAAAATTTTGACGTTTGGATCGCCTACAAATAAAACTTCTCAATAAAAATTGTAATTTCTAAATAGGTTGAGGTCCCGCTATCGTTCGTCAAAAAATTGTGAATAAAAATGAGGGTCACCGACCTACTTTTTCCATTACACGCGAAAACACTGAAATTTGACCACTTTTTTTACAATTGGCGTCTTATTGGGCGCAGAAAAAATCCGCGCCCACATTCGGCCTGCAGCAAAGCAGGACCGCAGGGTATCTGGGCATGATACCTTCGCAGCTCAAAACTAAATTCTTCCATTTGTCGATAGTGGTCTAAACAGAATGTGAAGGGGTAAAGCAGCTTGCGCGTAAATAAATCACGTAACCCACTAAAAGGGTATCTGGGGAGGGGGGATATTTGTAACCTGGAACCAGAGGAATTACTTGAAAGTTAAACCAGCCAAAAGTTGTTTAAATTGCCCAAATTTTGATCTGGCTTCAAAATTTAAAGGTGCGTGTTAAGATCATCGTTGGGACCCCCTGAGTTACCCGGAAGTAGTACGATTTTGAGATCAGATGAAAGGTTGTAGTTTTCTCATTGGTCTGAAATTTGAGCCCTCAAATCATTTCATTTCCCAAGAGATAACAAAAAAAACGCCGTTTGAATGGTAACCATTAATGTAGCAAGTATGAATAGGGCTTTGCAATAAAAGCATTATTGCTTCTACCATCAAAACTGTAAGTTTGTTTCCCACGGTACTTGATTGGGCGTATGTGCAAGTGCCAGGCTCCCATATCAAGTAGAGAACACAACAGACATAAATTGAAACAAGCACCTTTAACTTAAAAGATACTATGTTGTTAGTATAATTTACAAAGAAAGGTATTCAGTTTGTATGATTAGAAATACAGAACAGTTTAAAATGTCTTCTATCACATAAGCAATTCTCATGTTTTCAAATTTCTGATGACACCAGTTTGACATTTGCCAGCCTGCACAATGTACTTCCAAAATTAAGATGCTAACTGTCAGAACTATTTGAAGACGACACTTACTATTAGAGTATGGGCGTTTATTTTTAAGAACAAGTTTGTAAACATACATTGAACATGATGACTTGGCAAATGAGTCAGGTAGCTAATCTTAGTAGAATGATTAGTAAATCAATGAGAATGATTAGTCAATCAATGTCTGATACCCACTAATGAATGTCATCCAGTTACCATCCTTAACATTAACCATGTGCGAATGATGTTCTTAGAAACATAACTGAAACAAGTAAGATTTATATAGCACTTAAAGAATGGAAATTTTGTGATCCTTAGCCTTGTCATCCGACTTGCCTATAATTAAGACTTCTGTATCATCTGAACCCAAGTGGCTCGTCTTAAGTGCAAATTCGATATACTTTTGAAAAAATTCGCAATTCTGTATTTTCTGTCTGTAAACGGAGACAAATTAAAACATATTGCCTCAAGAGAAGCTTGATACAAACTTCGCTGATTTCGCTCATAACATCAGAACACACAGAATCAACAGAAATTTGGAAATAATCTTTTCTTGAGGATGTCTTGTGAACCATAAACAAAAATAAAGGCTAGGATTAGAAAATGCACCTTAACATACAAGATCTAAGCAATGAACAAACAAAACTATATAGGCTACAACATAAAGGTGCAACGAGAGATTTCATATATCAGGTGTCCTTAAAAAATGTGAAAATTCTGATTTTGGACTGGTGTAAAGCTTTCTATCAAAACTATCCCCACCTGAAAGGATTAAGTTGAGAACTGTTTCTTTGGTACAAACATTTTGAAATTTCTAATTTCCTATAGGAGTAAATAGGAAATTCAGCCTATGGTTTCTCTTGAAATATAAAAAGCATATATAAATCACCTTTTGTTTTTAATTTTAACTAATTTTTTTAACCAAATAAAAGGTATGGAATCTATTTAATATCTAATCAATATGAAATCCCTACATATCACAGAAAATATGGATGACTTGAAATCTCTTGTTGCACCATTAAGACCTGCTTAAAGGCAACTATTTTTGAAAAGCATAAAAATACTTGAAATTTGTTGAGTGGAAAAAAGGGAAGACATTGACGAAAATTTTGTGACCCGGCATGTATTTACTGAAAATCACTGCTCAGTAGAAATAATCATGGCCTATAAGTGATTGGTATAATTCTGTGCAAATTTCAGTTTTTGTTGTTAAAACTGAGCTTGTCTTCAATGTTCAAAATGTTGATGAAATCTGGTCTTGGAACCTGTGAACCGTTCTGCATGTTGTAGTAATCATGTAGCACCCCAATGGTAACACAATCTTCTTGGCCAATCAAGTGCTAAATTTTGAACCTCAGAAATAGATTTCAGTCTTTTTCCATCGAAGATGGTATAAAATCGGAATAGATAAAAGCCACTACATTGCAAGTTACCCT